>JABLTG010000198.1:0-32729 GCA_016618085.1 Neovahlkampfia damariscottae | reverse complement strand
GTTTTAATTGAAAGTGACACGTTTCATCTTGAAGTGTCATGTTATCCATAAAAGCGTGACGTTTCTTCCATAACATGACTTATTTTGATTAATACAACTTATTTGGCTGAAACATCACTTATTCGGAGTAACATGACTTATTCGGATTAAAGTTATGTTAGTTGGAAAAACACTATTTGTTCGGTTGAAACCATAGACTTCAAGTTGAAAACCAAAGTTTATTCTGATAACGCGACGAATTACATAGAAGTCTTAATATATGTAAATATCATATGAAAAATAATATTATACGAACATTGTCTAAAATCATCTTTTTCAAATCTTAAATTCATTGATTGTATTGCATTTCTTGGATAATCTGACCATCTAATTTTATCTCTATAACAAATTTCCATTTTATATTATTACTATATATTTTTATTTTCAAATAATTTAGTTGAAAATAATTAAAATTATTGTTAATTATCATCACAATCGGAAGATGAATCATTTTCTTCTTTATTCTTTTTTTTGCAAAGACTACAAAAATCATTGTCTTTATCTATTATAATATTTTCAGCATCAATACATCCATTACATAAAAATCTACAGCATCCTGCGCAATAATCCATATTATAATAGTATTCAGTGTCACTACAATTTACGCAAATTTCAATTTCCTTCATATCTATATAATAATAATATATAAAATTTAATTAAACAACAGAATAAATATCATAAACAATAGGTGTTGCCTTGCTTATTATAATATTATCAGTTTTGCCGTAGCCATTATACCATTACATTATATTTTTATTTTATTGGTTCTAAACTGTCCTCGAGGCCGGTTTAGAAGCTTTTTAACCAATAAAAACACAATTAATTTTATTACCATTAAATTGTGCCACACCCCAGTAGTTGTTGTTGTCATTTAGATACCAATTTTTATTGCCTGTTTTATTTCCTGTAATGTTTATAACCTCCTTTACAAGGAGGAAACGGAAAACTTCGTCGCTAACTCCTATGTTTTTATGAAAAATTTTGTTCGCCTTCACTTCCAAAATTGCCATTCAGTTGCCCCAGTAGTTGTTGCTGACATTTAGTTGCCAGATTTTATTGTCCGGTCATCAGGTTGGTTGGTTAGACCATCTAATCCTTTCCTGTAAAATACACCATTTTTTTAAACTTTTATAAAATTCCATAAACTACCTTACCATATTACCAGTTATTTAGCTTATTCCTTTTTGTTATAATTTAATTGGTAAATAGGTAATGGTAAATTAAAGTAATAAATTAAATGTTTCAATTAGATTGGAGTTATTAAATTGTTCAAGGCGAAGCAGGAAGAGAAACCGTCAGGTTTTGAATTTCCGCCTTTTTGTAAATAAAATTTTAATTTTAATTACGAGTCCTGCCACACACATTACTTGAATAAGTTTTTTTGGTAAAGATTTGATAAAATCTGTAAAATAAGCATATTTGTTGCATCCTCTAATCACTTGTCAAGTGAAAAGCACAGGTATCAGAATTTTCGCATTTTTTATCGATGGACATAATATTTAAGTCATCATCAAGTTCAAAAGTGTCCTCTTCTTCCAGAGTGTTTATAGATACTTCAGCACATCGAATAGGTACAGAAAGTACCAAATATGCAAACAAGAGCAAAAGGACCACACCCAACTTCATCTACACGTCAACAATTTATGATTGGATAAAAAAGAGAGAATGATTGGTCAATTAATTTTTCAAGCTAGCTAAAACGTCTGAGATTAAATAAGACACGACACAGAAACAAATTTGAATTCTCAAAACCGAGAAATCGACGTTGAAAATGGGACCGTTTGATTGGTCAAAGATTTTTCCATCAAACAACTAAAATGATGTTTGATAAAAAAACAAGAAAATACACAGTGACATGTGAAGGTGGTGATAGAAAAAGAGGTGGTGTAAAGATCTCTGAGAGTCCTGTAATCAAAACGAAATTCGAAAACATAGAAAACGAAAAATTAAATATGGATAAAGTACAAGTTCAATTTGGAAAAGAAATGAATGAATATCCATTATTTCTAATAAGAGGTATTATATTTCTTTAATTTTTTAATAATCCATTCAAAAATAGGTTTAGATTTCATCAAAGAAAAAGGAATAAAATCTGAAGGAATATTTCGAATAGCTGCAGCAAAAACTGATTTATTAAAAATCAAAGATAAATTAAATTCAAAAGAGACCATAGATTTTAGCCAAATTGAGAAAAAATACGGGATTGAAATTGTAAGAAAAAAATTATTTTTAATTTTAGATTTCCGACTTGGTCAAATTATTTCTACGAGAATTACCTGAACCAATATGTACATTTGAATGTTATGACATGTTTCTTGCTGTTACTAAAAACAAAGAAGAAAAAGAAAGAAAATTACTTTTAAAAAAAGTTTTGAATTATTTACCATCATCAAACAAAAAAAGTAAAAAAACAAAAAGTATTTTAAACTTTAAGTTTTATCACATTTATGTTTAACATTACATGAAATTAGTCAAAACTCAAAAATCAATAAAATGACGACTACAAATCTAGCAGTTGTTTTTTCACCAAATATTTTATCACATGTTAATATTTCATTTGCAAATGTTGTTGTTGAATTAAAACAATCACAAGATGTAGTTGAATTATTGATTCGAGAGGCTGCTTATTATTTTATTAAAGCAAGGGATACATCAACTGAGTATGATGAAATTGATGATAAAATAACAGGTGAATCACCAATTGAAGTAGCAGCAAAAGTATTCAGATATTCAATGAGATACACAAAAGATGCAGAAAAAGCAGAAAAAGAATATTACAAAAAAATATCAATTCGAAATAAATCAATGATTACAACAAGAGAACAAGAAGAAATTGAGAATAAAAGAAAAACTTATTTATCAAAAGAATATCCTGATTTGAAAATAAATTAAAGAAATTTCATCAAATTCAACAACCAATAAGAATAGAAAAAAATAAAAAGTTGAATAAATTAACTTATTTAAGTTTGATTATAAAAATCATTTCAAATATTCGTTTCTTTGAATTTCTTCAAAATTAGAATCTTTTCATATTTTTTTCAAAAAATCATGTTGTAATGCTTCTTCTGGTGATATTCTATCGTTGGGATCATAAGTTAGCATTCCTTTTATTAAATCTAATAGTAACATAAAATCTTTTTCAGTGTCTTTTTTTACAAATGAATTTTGAGTCGGAACTTTTTTTTCGTTATTCAAACATTCATATAAATTTGTTTTGTTTTCAATTTCCTTTAAAAATTAAAAAAATGAAATGAAATTACAATTTTGAATACATAATTATTTTCTTTTTCATTAAAAACGAAAAATTTCTTTTTTTTCTTCTTTGACATTTCATCAATCAATTGATTAGAAGGCATTCCTAAAATTCGAATCATTTTTGACATTTGATCAAATTCATCTCTTCCATCAAAAATTGGATTTCCAGTATATAATTCAACTTTTTAAAAGAATTTTAAAAGAATTTTGATTCGTTTACATAAAATACAACCTAAACTCCACATATCAATTTCTACTGAATAAGAAAGACCTAAAATAACTTCTGGTGATCGATAAAATCTACTTTGAACATATGAATACATCTTTTAAATTTAAAATTAAATTCTTCTTACAACATTATCTTCATAACATGAACTTCCAAAATCAATTATTTTTATAGTTGATTGTTTTGATGATTTCAATAATATATTTTCAGGTTTTAAATCACAATGAATAATTTTCAATTCTTTTAAATGTTGTAAACCAATTAACAGCTTTTGGTTAGTTTATTTTTTTTTTTTTTACTTGTTTTGCGAATTTTCTAATTAAATTTAGAGATACACCTGTAAAATTTGTATGTTTCAAAAGTTCATATAAATTTATATACAGAATTTCAAAAACTAAACATAAATGATTTTTCCATTCAAAATATTCTCTTAATTGAACTTTTAAAAAATTGAAATGAATCTAATAATATCTTTTACTTAAATTTGAACAATACTTTTTCGAATGAAGTACTTTTAAAACATCAATTTCAATTAAAGCCTGATTATAAAATGCATCTTTGTTTTTTATCAGTTTTATTGCAATTTTTTCTTTTTTTATGATATCAAATGCTTTTTTTTTTTAAAAATATTTTTATAAAGTTACCTTTTATAACAACACCAAAACTTCCGCTTCCTAAAGTACCTTCTACAATATATCTTCCGTTGATTTTTTCACCTTTTACAGGAATGTAATTTCCATCTTGATCATCACAATCATCTTCCTCAATAGACCTCAATTTCTCAAAATATTTCTATTTTTTTTTTTAATTTTTTTTTAATCAAACTTCATTGATTTGTTTATATGTTAATAATAAATTTGCTGATAATTTTATAACAGGTCTCTCTTTTGATGGTCTATATTTTATGAATGTTGGTTTTATCGTTTTTATAAACTTTTCTTTATCATCTTCATCTAACATGAGAAACCTTTTTTTATTGGTCCAACATTTTTCTTCCAATTTGTAGTTTTCTTCAATTTGACAGTTTTTTTAAAACCTCATATAAGAGACAAAACAATTAATAGTACCACAAAAAGAATTTTATTTTATCTACTCTGTCATTGGATCAATAATCAATCCAATCAGAAATGTCACAAATTGGAGACCCGAGAAAGAGTTTTAAATTCGATAAAGACAACTTTTTACTCAAGTTCTCTTCTGTATTCAACAATGAAGAAGTAAAAAAAGAATTCAAGAAATTCCTGAAAACAGAATTCAATTCAGAGCCTTTTGATTGTTTATTGGAAATAGAAAAACTAAAAGAGATAAAAGATGAAAAAGAGCAAATTATAAAAGTCTCATCAATTCTAACAACTTACTTTTTGAACGGTTCAGAAAACCAAGTAAATATATCTCATGAAAAAAGAAAAATGTTGGAAAAAATATATAAAGAAGAAATTGAAAACAATGAAACTTGGACATTCGAAAAGTTACCAAAAGATGTATTTCAAGATGTGGAAAGAGTACTAAAACAAGAATTACAACATGATTCATTCAAGAGATTCATAAGAACTCCAATATGTGGAACTATGATTCAAAAACATGTTTTAAATCCATCAATAGTAATAGCAAAGCTAACTAGTAGTTATGATTTTACTATTGAATCATTTAGAACACCATACATTGAAGATATTGATTTTGAATTTGCTTGTGATATTTCCAAAGATGATTTTAGTTGGGAGGTAAGTTTAAAAGGGATTTAATGATGAAACATAGTTATTAGGATCAAAAGTAGATAATAATATTAATACATTTATCTCAAGTGTAAATCATTTACCTGGTATTGGAAATTCAATCAAAACAAGTGCTTCAAAATTTGAATGTGTTTTTCCATTTTCTATTGAACAAATTATAATGGCAAATTATACAGAAAAGGGTGTTTGTAGTGACCTTTCAATAAAGAATTCAAAATTCAGTGATTTTAAAACCTACAAAGAAATCAAAGAACATTTCAAAGACAATCCAGAAAAATGTGAAAAATACATTCCAAGAGCACAATGTAGTGTTGTTTTTTCAATTCAATTACCAAAACCATTGAACATGAGATTATTATCAACTGTATGTTCATATCATTATGATAAAGAAAATAAGATATTTTTGAATGTATCAAAACCATTTTTGAAAGAAGAGAATTGGTTGAAACAAATTAAAACTAAAGTTGGGATTGATTCAGAGGGAACTGAAAAAATGAAGAAAGTGTACCATATGTTCAGTTTTAGTGGAACATACATGAAAGAGATTGATGAAAATAAGACATTGTTTTCACAAGTAAGTTTTGAGATTGAATCTTTTGACATTTCTTAGTTTAACATGGCAAATATTGCTGGATGGGCAAATAATGATAAACTGTTGAAATATGTTCTTCAGGATAGAGGTGTAAAAATGAGAAAAAGTATTATTGCTGCAGTGGAAAATATGAAAGATTCTGAGAATATTTCAAATATTGATGAACTCGCCAAAACAGATCAATTTTGCAGGATTTTGTCTGAATTGGATTTTTAATAGTATTTTATTCTCAACACATGATGAATTGAATAAATCTTTCAGTTGTTAAATTTCTAATGGTTTCAGTGACCAATCAAAACCTCCAATGTCTTGGACAAGAAATTACTCTGCTATGTGGCAAAACACTACCATTGCAAAAGCATCAAAAAAGAAATGTGTAGAATTTGATGGAAATATATATTTCCCAATTGATTCACTTGATATGGAATATTTTAAAGAAAGGTGCTAAAAAAAAAAATTAAAAAAAATAGTGATAAAAAAACAGATGGAAAATGGAAAGGAGAAGCATCTCATTTTAATGTAACTGTAGATGGAAAAGAAAATAAAAATTGTTGTGTTTTCTACAAAGACCCAAAACCAGAAGCAAAAGAAATAAAAGGATATGGTAAACAAAAGAAAAACAATTAATTTGAACAAGTTTGTTTTATTGCAGGAGGTGATCTTGGAATTCAAATAGAAAATTCATAAAACAAAATTTTTTAATCAATTAGCATTTACTCTTTTCCAAACTGAATTAGGTGATGGTGCCAATTCGTATGTTGAGTCTTCAAGAATATTCATTTCTTGAAAATTACCTTCTTCATCATCATCATCAAATGTTCTTTTCTTTTCAATTTTTTTCTTTTTTCTTCTTGCTAAGAAAAATGATACAATTCCTACAATCAAAAATGAAACAAACCAAGTTGAATAAGAAGAAGAAGTTGAAGATTCCTTTGTTTCAGTTGTATTGTTCTTTGAAGTATCAAAATTATCAAGTAATTTTAAACTAATTTCTTTTGACTCGACAACATAATCTTGTTGCGGAGTTTTTACTCTGATGTATAATTTGAATGAAACATTCAGTCCAACTTGAGAATTGAGATATGATGTAGGCATTAATATGCATTTATTCTCTTCATATTTTTCTGTTGTGAATAAATTTGAATCTGTTGATCCACATTCAATATTTAATTTTCTAACAATTCCTTTTGGATTTGAAATGATTTCATTTCCATAAGAATCAAATAATTTAACAGAAATTTCTAATTGCTCATTTGTTCTAAAATAATTACTTGTTTTTGATGAAGAAATTGAGATTGAACTAATTTTTGATATATAAGTAGTTGTTGAGGTTGAGATTTGATTTGAATTGAATGATACTGATGTTTTTCCTTCTGTCAAAGCTAAAGCAATACCTTCATGTGGATTTTCAAATTTGATTATTCTTTCATCATTTGATTTCCAAATTCCTGTATCATAAGAAATAGTGTTGAATGAAATTTTGTCTCCAATAATCATATATGGGTTGACTGGTTTAATTGCTCCAAATACTGTTACTCTGACATAAAATGGATTTGAAACTGAATCAGAAGAAAGTTCAAGAATTGTGTTTCCTTCTTTGAGTGCTTTTAATTTTAAAATTCCATCATTTTCTAGATGGATTGTCACTAAATTTTGATAATTCTTTCTTTCTTTGATCACAACTCCATTGAAACCTGATAATTTTTCTCCCATATTACTCAAAGCAATCACCTTAACAGTTGAGACAATTCCTAATGGAATGGTAATTTGATTTGTTAATTTTCCTGTTTCTGTTGATTCAATACCAAGTGAATGAACTGAAACAACAGATATTTTTTTATACAAATTTTGATTATCTTGAACATCAACAACTTCAACGTTTGAGGTTGCCTCATGATTTTTTGCTGTCAACGTACCATACTGATCAATATTGAAATGTTCGTCATTCTTTAAAATGTATTTGAATGTTGAGAACTTGTTTTTATTTGTCTGTATTTTGAACGTTGAAAGTGGAGCTAATAAAATTTGTGGATTGCATGGATCATGCATAAAAGCTAATTTCTTTTCTACAACTATTTTTGTTGAGTAAGTTGATCTGATTAAACCAAGTGTGATATGTTTAAATTCTGATCTGATTGTTATTTCAGTTGAGCCAATTTGATTTGCACAAACCACAGCAGAATTTACTTTTTCATATGAATCACTACTTCCAATGACAGTTGCAACATTTGAATTTTCAGAATAGAATGAAACGCCAAAGTTTGGTGATTGTTTAAACAATTGTTGAACTACTCCTTTGTCACTTTCACCATGGATTGTCAAAGATGAACACATTCCTTCATAAAGGGAAATCTTTGAAGCTGCTCCAATTCCAGTGAGCTTGACAACATATATTGGAACAATCAACCTGGCAAAAGTTTCTTTTTCAAAGACTCTTTCAACTACAACCATTGCTGATCCATAATTAATTGCAGTAATAACACCCTGGTTATCAATCTTTGCAACTATTGGATCAACATTATCAGATATTTCAGTTGTTATTGAATAGAATGTTCTAATATCGCCTTCTGATGGACCTCCAGTAATTGATATCTGATATTCTGCTCCTGGAATCATTTTAAGATCTGATGGTTCAACTTTTAATTCACTGAAAACTTGAACTTGAAAAACATTGCTGAAAATTCGACTTCCTTCTGTATTGATCACGGAGGCAACCAATTTCACAACACCAGGTGATAATCCTTTTACAGAATATGAATTTGTAGTATTTTTATCAACAGTAGCAATGGATATGTAATTATTATCAATTCTTGGTTGCATTGCAAAAATTTGAGAACCATCAAATTCATTTCCTTCTTCATCCATCACAACAACAGAAACACTAATTATTTCGCCTTCTTTGACCAATCTTGGTCCTGTGATTTTCACATAATGAATATCTGATATTTTAATTACTGACTCAACTGAACTGGAAAATTGTGAGTCTAAAACTTGAACACCAACATATCCTTCTTGGATTCCACGTAATTCAACAGTATTTTTTTCAGTTGACATTGTTGAAATTTGAGTGTTATTTGTTGTGAATTGATATTTTCCACTTCCTCCACCAGCAGTTAAAATACATGTTGTTTTTGAACTTCTGAAAAGGAGATACTAAAAAATATAAAAATTAATATTTAACTTACAAAAGAAGGATTCAAAAAAAGATTTGATGTGATTCTTAATTCTACATCTCCCTCAATTCTATCAAATTTTTCAGCAAAGAAACTTGAAACTCCTGATTGATATCCTACTACTGCACCTTTCAGAATGAGAGATCCTTCTGCTTCACCAATATCAAGAAATGTTTTATCAGTCAATTTTTTATCAGTTTTTGAAAATTTGGCAATTTTCTAGAATAGAGTCAATGTGAATTTAAGTCTTACTGTTTCATCGAGATTCCATTCAATTTGAAGTGAAGAAATATCATCAAATAATGCTCCATTTTCGTTGTAAACTTTCATTATCACTGGTAATGTTTGATTATTTTTGATATTATAAGCTTGTTGAGTTGTTCCTGATACAGGAATTGGGGACAATTCATGATCATTTGCATGGTTCAAAGGAATCATATTCAATGAAGTTGGTTTATGACAATGATAAGTTGCAGTGATATTGACCTTTGTAGGTTTGAATCCAATAATAGAGGTAGAATGGTCAACAGTAAATTTAATCTGTTGAGATCCAAAATCCTTGCATGTGATAGCGTACACTCGTTTCTTTTCATTTTCTTCCATTGATTTCAATGTTAATTTATTGGAATGTTCAACAGCAGTGGAATATTTGATTTCAGAATTATATTCTTTGCTCCATTTTATTGGACCTCCAGTGACCTTTCAAATGTTAGAATTTTTGAATTTTTTTACTTCAACTTGGATTTCTGATCCTAGTGTTACTAAAAACTCATTTTTAGGAATAATCTCTAACATAGGGAATGCTCCAATCATAGTTTTATCTTGAATGGATCCTTTTAATTTTGCAGTGATGGTTGTTTCTCCAACAGATAATGCATGAAAACAATAATGATTAACCTTTTGTTGAGGTGATCTTGCATAGATTGAAAGATCTCCAAGTGACCAAGATAAAGTCAAAGAAGAAAAATTTGCAAATGAATTTCCACGTAAATTTTTGAGTGAAACTTCTAAACATAAATTTGAAGCAACAGCAGTCTCTCTGTAACCTTTTACGAAATTGATTGAAGCTGGAGCACTCACACTGACTATTCTAGAATCACCATTGTAACAACTGTTTTGATCTGCAACGTATATCTTACTTTCTCCTTCTGCTATTGCTGTAACTGTACCAGTTTTTGCATCAAAATTAACAGTGTTTGGATTGGTTCCATACCAAAAATATGCTCCTGATCCTCCTGTTGCTTTGACTTGATATTTTTGTTTAACATTTTCATTAAAAGGTAAATGAATTGTTTCTAATTCGTATTCAATTTTAACTTTTGAGTTTATAGATTTTTTTTCAGTAGTTGAGATTATTTCGAACTCATCATTTCCAGGTAATAAAGTTGCTTTTAATGATAAACTTCCATGTTCTAATGCATGAAGGTTGAATTTCCCTTTGTTTAAGGAATAATTTGAAACTTCCCCATTTCCTTCAATGGATATCTCAAATTTGGTATGCTGAAAATAATTAAATAAAAAATATGTTTTACCTCTGTGATGTATATTAAACGATCATCTTGATCATAGACTTCCACTTCAACTTCATAATCATGTTTTTCAATCAAATTTCTTTGTAAATCAAATCTTGAACATGATGGAACAACTATTTCTTCAATAGTTGGATCATAATCTGTAATTAGTTTGAATTTAAATTTCAATTTTGCTGGTTTTACAATAAAAATGATTCCTTTAGCTTCATTCAAAGTAAATTTTGTATCTTGAACAATTACATCAGTTTGACCAATTTTGTTCGCTTTTAAAACACCAGAGTTGTCAATTTCTGCAATTTCTGAATTTGACACAGACCATTTGAATTGTTCATTTGGCATTGAAACAACTACAGAGATTTTAGTAAAAATTGATTCCAAAATACCTTCAAGACTTTGACCAACACCTTTTTTTAATTTATATGGAATAATTGCTCCAGGAACAACCCATAAAAGTCGTGATGGGTCTAATTCAAGTTTATCTAAAACAGAAAGAGGTACAGCTGCAGATTCCAGATGTGAATAAAAGACGTCTGATATTTTTGCTGATACCATCACTCTGCCAACTTCTAAACCAACAACAATAATTGCTAATTTGAATATTTTAAAAATATAACTGAAATATTACATTGTGTTGAGAATCCATTCTTTGCTCCGTTCAAATCTTGTCTTAATTCTCTATTAACAGTTGTGTCATCCACTGCGAGCAATTTTAAGGCACCTTTTTGACCTTCTGGGTTGTATGTACTCCATTCAAAATTTAAACCATCTAATCTTGTGAATGTATTTCCATCTTTATCAAATGCTTGAATTTCTAAATTTTCTAACTCTCCTATTACCATTTTACGATCTAAAAATTTTAATTACAAAAAAAAATTGAACCTATAGTCAAAACACTAATTCTATCAATATGGTCAACAAAAACTTCACATTTCACAGTTTTTGAAGATTCAAGACTTTTCGCAAAGACTATAGCTGATTTACGACTTGAAAGTTTTTCATTTGGGTACACCTTTCAAAAAAAAATAAATAACAAAATAAATAAAAAAAAACTCTGATTTTTTTGGAACATAGAGCATCATTCATATCTACTGGAACTAGTTTTAAAAGACTTGGGTCAGTTATGCTCCATTGTGCGCATTCCACTCCAGAAACTTCTAAAATAATTCCGTTTGAATTATAGCTTATTAATGCACTGACTTCATTGATACGAAGCTCTTTTGAAAGCGCCAAACAAAAAATATTTAAAAAAACGAACAAAAAAAACGACCAGTTGATTTTGTTCATCTTCCGCTTTTTTTATTGTTCACCAATCAAATTGTTCCACTAAAATCGAAGTTTATTTGTCAAGAGATGGTGAGAAACATTATTTTTTTAATTTTTCAATAAGTCAAAGAAAACAGTAACAACAGAAGAATGGAAAAAGAAAGTTGATCAAGTTAAAATTTCAAAAAAAGAACTGGACAAAATAGTAATGAACTATTTAGTAGTTGAAGGATACCAAGAAGCAGCTGAAATGTTTCAACAAGAATCAAACACGCCAAGTAATTTACATAAAATAATTTATTTTATTTTCAAGCTGAAATTGATTTAAATTCAATAACTGAAAGAGTTTCAATTAGAAATTCAATTCAAAATGGAAATATTGAAGAAGCAATTGAAAAAGTTAATGACTTAAATCCTGAGGTATTTCAATTTCAAAAAGGTTTAATTTTTCTTTTCTTTAGATTTTAGACACAAACCAAGAATTATTTTTTTTATTACAACAACAACAATTAATTGAACTTATACGAGATGGAAAAATTGAAGAAGCTTTAGATTTTGCTCAGGATGAATTGGCTCCAAGAGGAGAAGAAAACGTATTTTTTTTATTTTTTTTTTAATTTGCACTTTTTAAAGAAAACATTTTTAAATGAAATTGAAAAAACAATGTCATTATTAGCATTTGAAAATACAAAAGATAGTCCAATGAATTCTTTATTGGATATATCTCATCGTCATAAAACAGCCTCAGAATTAAATGCTGCTATTTTAGACAGTCTCTCACAAGAAAAATGTAAAAAAAAAATACCTCAATTAATCATTTACTAAGCACCTAAATTGCCAAGATTATTAAAAATGCTTGTGTGGACGGAAAAGAAATTAGATCAAAAATTAAATTTTCCTCATTTTTCTTTGGAAGATATGAAGTATGTAGAAAATGACAAAATGGATTTGTAAAAAAAAGCGACATCACAATAAAAAAAATTTTATTTTTTCCAAACGATTTTTATTGGTTTAAAAAGTTAGTTTTTGGAAAGTAACGGAAAAAATGTCTCACAATCTTAATCTTTCAAAACAAACAAGTATGGATGAAATCCTGGGAATGCTTGTGAAAGATTTAAGAATTGAATTAAAAAAAAGAAAAATTTCATACAATGGAACAAAGTAAAGAAAAAAAATAAATCTAAAACTCAAAGAATTGAAATGGCAAAAAGATTACATCAAGTTTTACAAGAGATTGATTTAGAAAGTTTAAAACCCAAAAAAAGAGGTCGAAAAAGAGGAAGAACTTTTCCAAAAACAAAACCGGATGAAGATTTCAAAGAACCAGTAATTGAACCTGAAGAAGAAGCAACAATTGAAGAAGAAGAAATTGAAGTAAGAATAGATAGTTTAAAAACAAATCAAATTCGATCAAAACTTAAAGAAGTTGGATTACCAATTTACGGAAAAAAAACTGTATTATTAGATCGATACAAAAAACACTTAAATTTAAAAAGTAATGGAAAACCTGTACCAACAACAACAAAAGTTAGAACATCAAAAAAACAAAAACAAAACACTCAAACTATTGAAAATGCTCAACAACTACAAACACAACAAGATGATGTTCTAATCGAAGAGGAAAAAGAAGAAGAGGAAAGAATAACAAGGAAATTACCTCCTTCAAAAAGAAGAAAAATACATCAACAACAAATGGATAAAAGAAAAATCGATCAATCTTTCAAATTTAATTCTGTTGTCCCTGATAAATTTTTAAGAACAGTCTTAATGGATCATTTAGACTCATTTGATTTGACAACAAAAGAAGACTTAAAATCATTAGAATCAATAGACGGAACAAATAAAGAAAAAATTGATGATGAAAAAATTCAAGATTTAACTGGAATTGAACTTTGTGTTGGTCTTAAAAAATTATTATTGGCCAACAATAAAATCAAAGATTTAAATTGTTTAAAAGAACTTAAAAATTTAGAAGAGTTATGGTTACAAGGAAATGAGATTATTGATTTAACACCATTATCAAATTTAACTCAATTGAAAATTTTAAATTTAGGATCCAATCAAATACGTGATTTATTACCATTATCAAATTTAAAAAATTTAACTTATTTAAATTTAGAAAATAATGATATTGAAGATATATCTAATTTATCAAATTTACCAGAATTATTAGAATTGAACATATCTGATAATCAAATTGATTCATTTTCATCTTTATCAACAATGAAATCAAAATTAAAAATTGAAACTATTGTAGCAAATGATAATCAAATATCAACTATTGAACCATTTTCTGAATTTACTAATTTAAAAGAATTATATCTTCGAGATAATATTATTAAGGATATTTCTCCATTGACAAAATTAAAAAATTTTTATGAACTTGATTTAAGGGAAAACAAAATTTTGAAAAAAACAAAAACACTTTCACATCAAAATTTAATGAAGAATATTTCAATTTTAAAAACAAATGGTGTTCAAATTAGATTAGATTAAATATTTTTATTTTTTAACCATTATATTTCATTGCTGATAATACCCCAACAATTGATAAATATAAATCATCTTTGATTCCAAATTTAATAGATTCAGGTGTAATTTGACAATTATAATCAGTGATGAATTGAATAATTGGTGAATGAATTTGAGCTAAAATATATTTTTGTGTTGAATCATAAACAATATATTTAGAACTTAAAAATGCATCTGCTTTTAAAAATCCAATAACTGTTTCTGATTCTCCTTGATAAATTGTAAACTTAATTGGTACTGAATATTGTTCATAGACTATTTTATAAATTTGAGATCCAGAAGTGCAATTTCTTGCTCTCCAGATGTATTGAATTGAAAAATCTTTGTTTACATTGAATAATAAACTTTTATCATTTCCTATGAAATCTACTGTTTGCGTTCCAGCTGAAAAGTTCAATTTTTTTTTTAAAAATTCTTACACCATTTTCTTTGTCTCATAGTACCAATTCTTGTTCCATTATTTAAACCTTGAGTTATAGAACTTGTTCCAATAATTATATTCTCTAATTGTACTTTTAAATTTCTAGAAGAACCAAAATTTGTTGTTGTTGAACATGTTTGAGGAACAAAAAAAACATCAAGTAAAACTGTTGTGAAAAAAGTTACTTTTTCAATTTGTTTTTACTGTTTGTGAGGATTACAGCAAATCCTATGAAGAGTAAAACACCAACAATTATGGATATGATAGAGTATTTTAAGATTTTTGCAATATTGTCTTTCGTTAATCCGACATATTTTTTTTCTTTTGTTTCTGTCATGTTTATTTTTTCTTCTGTATTTGTTTCATCACTGTGCACATCTGACTGAGGAAGGTCTTTGTATGGTGTTGACGGTTCAGAAAGTGAAGTTGACATGATTGGTCAGAACAAAAAAATTTCCATCAGAGATAAGGCATGAATGGTTAAGGTTTTGTTTTCATGGGAAAATCAATATCAACGAGATTCCAGTTTTGATCATCATTCCTTATTGATATCAACAAATCACAATAAGAATCATTATTAAAAAAAAATTAAAATTGTTATGGGATTTGAAACCTGTCCAATTTTTTATTTAAACGATTTAAAAGATTTCATTTCTTTAATATCTTCAATTTCATCATCTTGATGTGTTGTTTCAGGTTCACTTCCACGTTGCCAAACATAAACAGTTTCATCCCAACTACAAGATGCAATTTCTTCATCATCTTCTAAACTAAAATCAACTCCAACTACGAATTCAGAGTGATGTTCATATTTTTCAAGTAAATGATTATCTTTATCAGTATCCCATACAATCAGTGTCATATCACTATTTCTTCTTTAAAAAAATTAATAATTTACTATGAACAAGATGCGATTATATTCTCATCATGAGGTGAACATTTAAGTCTTCTAACAGCATAAGTATGTCCTTTCATTGTTGTTGTTGCTTGTTTTGTGTTACGAATATCCCAAATTTTAATAGTTTTATCAACAGATCCTGTTACTAAAATATTTTCATTATATTTATTCCAATCACAAGTCAGAATTTCATATTGATGTGCTTTAATTGTTTGAATTGAACTAATTTCATTAACATTCCAAATTTTGCATGTATTATCACCACTTGCTGAAGCAAAAACTTCACTATAAAAAAAAAGAGTTAGAAACAAAAAAATAAAAAAACTTTGAAGAAGGTGACCAAATTGTTGAGTATACACAATATTGATGTTCATCATAAGTTTGAAGTGATGTATCTTCTGAAAGTGACCAAACTTTAATTGTATTATCCCAAGAACCTGTAAGAAAAGTTTGTTTTCCAACTAAATTATAATCAACTGAATAAACCTCTTTTCCATGTTCTTCATATGATTTTTGTGGATTATCAAGAGATTGAGTATCCCATACTTTAACACTACCATCACCTAAAAATTTAATTTTCTTTTTTTAAAAACCTGAAACTGAAATTAATTGATTTTCATTGTCTTCGCTCCAACAACAGTCATAAAGACCATCTTGTGTATCAAAGGAATGTTGTTTAGTGATTATATTTTCATCTTTATTCACTTCAATCACATATTGTCTTCCTGTTTTTTTTTTTTTTATTTTAATATTTTTTCAAACCATTTCCGATGATACCAAAATGTTGTGAAGTAGCTACTGCTAATTTGTCTTCTTCAAAAGGACTATACTCTACTGAATACCCATTAAACGCTGTTTTAAAACTTGGCATGGGAAAATTGAAGTTAAAAAAGAATTTGACCAATAAAATAAAAAGAAAGTTTTTTGTTGGAGATAATTTTTATTTCTTTCATGGATTGTCCGTCATTAAAATGACATTAACCACTAAGTGGAAAGCTTTTAATCTTCTTCTTCTTCACCGAATAAACCGAAACCACCGCCTGATTCTGATCCAGTGTCTTCTTTTTCTTCGACTTTGTCTTCTGATTTTGATTCAACTTTAGTTGTGACAGTAGCAACAGCGAATTTTGAAGGGTCTTCTAAGTATTCTAATACTTTTTCATTTTCTGGTGTTTTGAAGTTAGCAGCAACTGAAACAGCAAGAACGTCTTTGAGAGCGTTGATCATTTCTGATTGAACTGAAGCAGCAGTTGTATAGTTTGCACCTAATGAAATTGAAGCAACTGTTTGAACAGCTTCTCCTAATAAACTTTCTAAAACAGATTCTGATAAATCAAGAACATCTGGTGAGTAGATAACACCATCATCATAGATTGTGTTGAAAATAAATCCATAACTAAATGGGTTGATGTTCAATTTTTGGAGAAGGATAGCTTCGGAGTTACCGACTTTTTGTCCTACAGTTAAGATTGTGTAATCATTGATAATTTCAACAGCACCTTTTGTAATTTTTGTTGGAATGTTCAACGCTTGGAAAAAGGATGTTGCTGTAGGTTCCATACCTGTATTTTGTGCAGGAATGACAACTTCAACTTTTGAAATTTGACCAGCTTTAGCAGGAGCTGAAACTCTGTTTTCATAAACAGTATCTCTGATTTCTTTTAAGTCAGAATTTGTAAAGATTAAAGCAACTTTGTCTTTAACGTATTTTTTTAAAGCGTAGAGTTTTGGATTTGCATCTTTGTTTAATTCAATAGCTTTTTTAATCATTGTGTTTTTTCCCATTAAAACAACTCCTTTTCCTCTTAAAGCTTTTCTGATAGCTTGAATTTGAGTTGAACCAACATTGTTGCATTCAGCAATCATAATTTTGTTGTATTCTTGTGAGAGATTGATAACAGTGTTGACGTAATTTTTTTTTCTTTCCATTGGGAGAGCAAAACTAAAAGAGTTAAAATTTACATGTTGAGTTTGTTTACCTTCAAAGTTGAAAAATTATCGATTTTTCATTGGACAAACAAACAGATATTTATCGGAATTTTTTAGTCCAACAATTGGGATTGAAAACGTAATTTGATTGGACATTGATCGGACTATTTATCATTGGTTGATGTTTCGTCGTTTATTTCGTTTGACAAATAGCTCCACAGCTAAAAAATATTTCAGTATTCAAAATGTTTTTCAACAAAAAACAAATTATAAAAAAATGTTTCTTGTGTCAGCAGTTCTTTCATTTGGAATCACAATGGCTTTGAAAAACCAAGGGAAGTTAAAAGCAGAAGAAAAAAAAACAAACAACCATGTGTATAAAATCGTATTAACAGGTGGTCCTTGTGGTGGAAAAAGGTAAAAACAATGCTCGTTTTAACTTTTTTAAAGCACAGCATTGAATAAAGTTAAAAAAACTCTTGAAGAAAATGGTATCTCAGTTTATACAGTTCCAGAAGTAGCAACAATCATTTTTACAAATGGTGTCAAATGGGGAAATATCGATGAATCTGAAAAAGTTTGATTTTCAATTTTTAACATTTTATTAGTACGTTATTTTAGAAGAAATTATTCGTTTACAAATATCACTCGAAAATTCCTTCGTAAACATGGCAAAAGCATCTGGAAAACCTTCAGTTGTAATTATGGATCGTGGTTTACAAGATAATGAAGCATATGTACCATATGAAGAAATGTGGAATTTAATCATGGACAATAATTCATGGGATACTCCAGGAATGAGAGATAAAAGATATGATAAAGTTCTTCATTTAGTAACAGCAGCAATTGGAGCTGAACAGTAAAACAAAACTAACGAATTAAAATTCTTCATAGATTCTATACCAAAGCAAATAATGCTGCACGTAGAGAAACTCCAGAACAAGCAGCTGAACTTGATAAAAAAATCAGAAGAGGATGGGTTGGTCATCAAAATGTTGTCATCATTGACAACTCAACTGATTTCAAAACAAAAATGGAAAGAGTTTCAAATGCCATTTTTGAATTAGTTGGTTTAGATCATCATATATCCTCACCTGTTGAAAAACGATTATTCTTGTTAAAAGACAAACAAATCGACTTGAAAAAAATTGATTCAAGAGTTTCAAAAATTCATACAGATATAATCTTTTTGAACCCTGAAATTCATGGAAAAGATGCTTGTATCTATAGAAGAGGTCAAGATAATTCATTTGAATATTATTTAAGTGAACCATCTGCAAATGTTGAAAAATTAATTAAAGTTGAAGAATATATTAAACTTAAAGTTGATGCTGATAAAACTAGAGAAACACTTCATAAAGATCTTCAATATTTCTATCATAACAATCATTATTATTGTTTATCAACTGTCAATGGAAAAAATATTTTGGAAGTTTATCTTGAAAAAGGAAGACCATTGAATTTACCTCATGGACATTTCAAAGAAATTCCACAAGAAAAAATTCATAGTTACTCCGATTATTCATTAGCTGCAAAAAATTAAATTATTAAAGAATTTTGTATTTTCCAAACCTCAAAAAAAAGAAATCAAATTTTATTCTTTGATTAATTTAATGATTTTTGAACACATTTCAACCAACTACTAATGATGAATGATACATTTTGAGTTAATTTTATTTTTTGAAATTCATTTTTTGCATTCACAAAATCAAAATTTGATAAATCTGAAATTTCTTCATCAAAATGAACAGCTTGGAGATTATTTTTAATAAAAATATTTAAAGAAGGGAATTTAATATAGGTATGTAAATGAATTGAAATTTTGATTTCATTCAATGAAATATCAGAAACAACTTCAATTTCTTTTTTCAAATTTTCATAATCATCAACAAATTGAATTTGTTTTTGAATTTGATTAAAAAATAAAATCCTAGAACTATAAATATCAATAATTTCTTTCAAAGTTAAATCAGAATTAAAATATAAATTCTTCAATTCATTTGTTTCTTTGTTTAATTCTTTAATTTCAAAATTTTTAGATATTTTTGATTTGTCAAAATAAATGAATAAATTTCTATTTTTTGTACTTATTGGATATTCATAATATATTAAATCACTTTTTTCATCTTTATGTTCAATCAATTTCAAATCTTCAATTTCTCTTGAATTATCTGATGTGAAATTTCTTTCAATTTTTGATTTTTTTTTAATCAAATTTGGATTACATTCAAAAGTTTTTCTTTTTTTTTCTATTTTTTGATCTTCAAACTCTTTTGTGAATGGTTTAAATTGTTCATTTAAAATTTCTAATCTTTTATATAATTCAACATTCTTTTCATCTTCTAATTTTGTTAAATTTTCAATAATTAAAATTTTGGAATCTTTTTGAAAGATATTTGATTCTATTGTAGTTATTGGTTCTGTTTTTGTTGAAGGTGATGGTGAAGGTTCTTTTTTTATTTCAGGTTTTTTATCAGTTGGAGATTCAATATTTGGAGGTGTTGGAGGTGGTTTCACATTTTTTGGTGATGATTCTTGCTTAACTGGACGGACAGTCATTTTAGCAGTTGGAGATTCATCAATAGTGATTACTTTAGATTCTGGTTGTTTTTGGACTTGTTGCTTTTGTTGAAGCAACATCTGTTGATGATGATGTTGTTGTTGTTGTTGTAACAATTGTTGTTGTTGTATAATTTGATGCCTTTGTTGTTGTTTTTGTAAATATATTTGTTGTTGTTGTTGTTGTTGTTGTTGTTGTTGTTGAATTGCCATTTGCTGCTGTTGTAACTGTTGGACTGATAAATTTGATGAAGAATTAGGTATTGTTGAAGTTGAATTTACAGTTTGAGGTTTTGTTCGATTTAAAAGATTTTTCATTTGAGTCAAAAACTCTTCTAATTTTTTTTCAGAATTAGAAAGTTCGGCAAATTTTTCTTTTGTAATACTTCTTTCAGAAGGACTTAATCGATGAAGAAAATTCAAATATTGTTGAGTTTTTGTGACTAATACTCCAAATTTTTCATTTTGAGGATCTTTGGATTGAATGGCTTCTAAATAATGTAAACACTTTTCGAAATGACCAGTGAATCTTTTTTTGATTTCTTCAACTTTGTTATGATAACTAATTTCTAATTGTGATTTTGGAGGAGGTAATTGTGGATTTGGGTTTTCAGCAACCTTTAAAAAAGTTTAGGAAAAATAAAAAAAACTTTTGCGATTCTTTGAAAATAGAAAGTATTCAAAGATTCTTCCGACTCAAATTTATGTTGTAAACAATAATTCCAAACTAAATCCATATGAGCTGATGCAATTGTTTTCATTTGTTCTTCTGTAAATTTTTGATATTGTGGCAGTTGTTTTAATTTGCTCACTCTGAAAAATTAGAACTTTGAAAAACTTACAAGAGTTCTAAAGTCATGAGTTTCTTTGAATGAATCGTTTTCAACCAGGTATGAAGTGACGACATGTTCAAAAAAAATGAAAAAAAATTTGATTGGATGCCATGTTGGAAGTAAATTGCTTAAAAAAAGAAATTCTATCAATGATAAATTTCTGAGGGGTGTTGCACTGCGAAAATACAAAGAAAATTATCATTAAGAAAATAGTTTTTGCTTTAAATTGGGAAGATTGTATTCCTTCTCATTTTGTTTCAAAATACTGGCTTGAACCATTTCAGAGATCATGACATGTTTTGGCTTGATTTATCAGAAAAGTTACAAATAAAGCAATGTCTAAAAATAGTGACCAATGAAATGCTAACTTTGTATTGTTCAACTGACACCGAAGCAAAAGACGAAGAAAGGATTTCTGACTATCTAGAGCAAAAAAGGAGGTCAGAGATACTGAAGAAAAAAAGAGAAACAACAAAAAAAAATTCTAAAAACTTCATGTTTCAAAAATTTAAAATTGGCGACTATGAAGTAATAGAAAAGCTTTCAGAAATGAAATCCATCGAAAAGTACATAGGAATAAAAGAAAACTCTACCAAAAAATACGAAATTACAAAAATAAAAGCACAAAAAAAATGGCTTTCAAAAGTTGAACATTTTTCGGAATATTTTCGTCTGTACAGAAATTTAGAGAATATTTTAGATTATTTTTATTTTGAAGACTCTGTAATATATGTTTTTGAAGATACAGAAACATCTTTATTTTATGAATATAACGAAAAATTCGAAAAGAATATGAAATTTACTTTTGAAGAATTAATTTTAATTTCATATGAAGTAGTTTATGGATTATATATACTTCATAAAAAAGAATGGATTTATGGAAATTGTTCAATAAAAAATATTATAAAAGATCTTGACGGTTGGAAAATCAAACATATTTCAATTATAAATGAATTTGATACATCAGAATTTCCAATTGAAATTGAAAAAGAATCATATCTCTTTTCATCTGATATTTTTGGAATTGGAATTATTTTATTAAAACTAATTATTTGTGGTCAACAAGAATATAAATTTATTGATAAAATTGATCAAATTATAATTAAAGAATTTAAAAATAACTATAAAAAATCAAATAATTATACAAAAGAAATGAAAGAATTCTTTTCTTTAATATTACAAATGGTTGATGAAAATCCAAAAAAAAGACCAGGTAAAAAAAAAATTGTTTTAAAAATTATTAGATTCAAAAACTTTATATCAAAAATTATTTAAATTTTATTCAAAATTAAGAATTCATCAAATGGAAGATTTTGAATTTTATCAATTTTTAAAATTATCAGAAATACCTTCTTATATTAGATTTTATCCAATTTTTAGTAAAATATCACATGTGTTTGAATTTGTTTATTTTTTAATTTCTCTTCAGTCAATTATGTGATGTTTTGAAAAATAATGAAAATTATGTTTATTATATTGATGAAAATTTGGAATCTGTAAATCAATTTGATTATGTCAATGTTTGAAAAAAAAAAAGAATTTTTTAACAACATTTATTTTTAGAAATCGATTATTAAATTTCCTTCTGTAAGATATGATTCAACAAAATCATCAATTAATTCATTTTCAATATTCAAAAATAATTATTTAATTTTAGGTAAATTAGATTTGAATTTTTATAATTTAAAAACAAAAAAATTACAAAAAATACAATTTCGTGAAGATTTGAATTATATTGAAATTATTGAAATCAATTCAAAAATATTATGTTTTATTGCTACTAATAATTATCAAGTTCATGGTAAAAGAATAAAAAAAAAAATTAATTCAAAAAGTTTATCTGATTGAAGAACTTGAATTAAAATTTATAAAAACAATTGAAACAGCGAGTAATGTTAATAATATTTGTATTAGTCCAAATAAAAAATATATTGCAATGGCAACAGATAGTTATGGTATAATCATTTATGATTCCAATACACTTGAAAGATTATTTGTTTTATCACCAAGAATAGATGAAGAAAAAAAAGAATCAATATTTTTAATTGGAGAAATACAACAACAAATAATGACTTTAGATTGTTGTTCTTTCAATTCAACTTCAAATTTAATTTGTGCATCTGGAATAAGAGGAGCAATTATTTGGGATATCAAAACACAAGAAATTGTTCATTATATTGGAAATGTAAGATTTGAATTTTTTTTTAATTTCACAGATGATTCATATTCCTGTTTGTAAATTTTCACCTGTAAATCCAAATATTTTATTTTTTATGGGAAATGGACTTCATTATTATCATTTAGAAACAAAAAAATATTCTTATTATCAAAAATATACTTTTTCATCAGAATCTGGAATTGAATTTTCAAATGATGGAAAAGAGTTATTTTATTCAACTGGAGATGAAATTTTTAGAATTAATTTAAATGTTGATTTATATTCAATTGAAGATTTTGAATTCACTAAAAGAATACTTTCTATTGATTATTACAATGATGTTATTATTTTCACACAAAATTAAATAAAAAATATAATGACTTCTTTTGGTTTTATCTTTGTTAACAGGAACTTCATAGAAAGAACCTAATGGTCTAATTTTTCTATAATCTTGAATTTAACTGAATGGAACTAGTAATGAAACTTTTAGTTTTTAGTTTTTCAGTGGAGATTAAATGTTTTGAATTTGATTGGTCCAACGAACAAAGTTGAAGGAAACAACAGAAATTGTGTTTTATTGAGAAATGGGAAAAAAAGACAGAAGTATGAATTTATTTATTAAAATTTGAAAAATAGTTTTAAAACAAAAAAAAGAAAAAGAAGAACTTTCACTCCAAGTTGGAATTCAAAGTTCCGCAGCTCATTATTTTCTTCAATTATTTGATTTAATACCAATACCAAAAGATGAAAAAGATGTTTGTATGTATGAAAATGAAGATGAAAAAGAAGACTTTAGAAATATTCTTTACAAATTAAGAAACAATTTAAATTTAGAAAGAAAAAATGTTACTTTTAAAGAAACTAATGATGAAGAAAAAAATGATTTTTCATGGTAAATTAAAGAAATTTTTAACATAATTTTCAGGTATTTAAGTGTTTACAAATCATTGGAACTTTCAAAAACAGGCAGAAAAAATGAACATGCAGATTTAATTGACAATGATACATTAACATCTATTTTACAATTTTTAAAAGATTATGGAAAAACAGAAAAAAAGAAATTTTGTTTATTTCGTTTACTATCATTATTAGGACAAATCATCATCAGTTCTGATAAAAAAACGATGTTTTTAGTCAAAAATGAATTTGTCAAAATATTAACTGATTTAAATGATAAAAACAATGAAATTTTAATGGTCCTTTCATTTAAGTTATTTTCTTCAATATGCACAACAGCTAGAAATTTGAAAGGAGGTCAAGTGAAATTAATTTCAGAAAATTTTTTGAATGAAAATTTTTTAGAAATTTGTTGTGAATATTTGAAAGATATCAAAGATGATGACACACCAGAAAGAAAATCAATAATTCATTATATTTTTGTTTGTTATTTTTATCTTGGAACTGCAAGTAATTCAGAAAAAGAACATGAAAAATTCACAAAAGTTTTAGTGAAATCAAATTTATTAGAATCAACAAAAAAATGGTTAAATTGTCAAATTAAATCAATTGTTCATCCACTGTTAGATTTATATAATTTCATTGCAAGAAATAAAACTGGAAAAGAATTTTGTGAAGAAGTTAAATTGACTGGTGAAGTTATTGAACTTTTAAAGATTGAAAGAGATCCAAAATTACTTACTACATGTTGTAGTTTCATTTCAAGTGCTATTGACACAGAAGAAGTTGCTCAAAAATATTGCGCAGATCAAAGTTTATTGGAACGTTTAATGTCTTTAATTTTAACCAGAGGATATCCAACATCATCAGAAGTTAACTTTTGTAGTTATGGTGCACTTGCAAGTGTCGTTTTAGGCTCAACTGAAGATACAATTACAACACTTCAACAAATGCAATTACTTGATGTTGCAATGAGAGATTTGACAAGCCAAAATTTAAGTTTGAGATATGGTGCAACTGTAATCATTAGAGCAGTTGCACTTTATTCAGATACAAATTCAAGTTCAATTTTCAAATTCCTAATTGAATCGAGAGTACTTTTTAAATTTTAAAATTCAATTTTTTTAGGTTTTTGATTTAATGTGGAATACGTTTAGTGCTGATTTATCTGGAAAATCAAATGATCCATATCAAGATTGGTTCAATAAAAGAGTGGAAGAATTTGTAAAAAGAGCAACTCTTGGGTAAGTCAAAACTATCATTTTTTTGACATTTGAAGTGCTCTTAATTGTTTAATTCAAGCTATTACTGTTGATGGTGATGAAAAAAATGTGAAATATGTTAATGATTTGATTACAAAAAATGAAAAATTCAGAGAGTTAGTGAGATATCTTGCAGAAATGGAAAAACAAAAAAAAACAACAAAATCATCACCAAAATTTTTAATTTTCTTAGTTTTAGGATTAGTTGCAATTTTAGTCTTATTACCAATTGTTCATTCAAGATTGAATCCAAAGAAATAAATGCCACTTTTTTTTTTGTCCAATCAAAAAACATCTTTTTTATTCTTGGCAAGATGGAGCTACTTGTTGCAGGTATGTTATTATTTCATTTTTTATTGTAGGTTTGAGTTTTAGTATCATAAATTACTTTATGAAGGACAAAGAAACAAAAAATAAAAATGGTAAATTAATTTTCATTGGAACAGGTAGGAATCAAAAAAATAAATTAAAATTCAAGGTACTTCTGCAGGAGTTCCTTTAGTTAGTTGTTTAACAAAACCTCAAGGCCCTTGTCCAACCTGTTCAGATGCTATTAAACCAAACTCAAAAAATAGAAGAAGAAATACATCAATTTTACTTCAAAAAGAAGTGAATGGAGAATCCAAAAATTTATTAATTGATTGTGGAAAGTTTTTCTTTCAAAGTGCCATTGACATTTTTCCAAAATATAAAATTACAAAAATAGACTCTGTACTATTGACTCATGAACATTTGGGTAATTTTTTTCCAATTTTAATTTTATTTTGAAAGATGCCACTGGTGGTTTAGATGATTTAAGGGATTTAATTCCAAAAGATGAATCAATTACTGTTCATTTAAGACAAAAAGATCTTGAGACGTTGAAGAAGACACATTTTTATTTGGTTAATTCTGCCCTTGCAACTGGTTCAGGTACATTTTTTATCTTGATATTTAAACTTAAGGTGTTGTTGCTCAATTAAAATTTGAAGTATACGAGCCAGAAACAATCTTGAAAATCAATGATTTTGAAATTGAACAGTTTGAAGTATTTCATGGAGAAAATTACATGTGTAGTGCTTTTAAATTTTATAATATTGCATATTTATCTGATGTTTCGTCAATTCCTGATAAAGTCAGACCACACTTGGAGAATCTTGATCTCTTAATTATTGATTGTCTTGCAAGGCGTTTAAAATTAGATCCAAACAAAAAATATTCATTAAGTCATTTATTATTAGATAGTTCAATTGAAGAAGTGAGAAAATTGAAACCAAAGAAAGCAATGTTCGTCGGAATGTGTCATACAATTGAGCATCATCAATTGAATGAGGAGCTGGATGTATTGAAATCACAAGGTTTAGATATTGAATTGGCGTATGATTCAATGTGCATAAATATTGATTTACAATAAATTTTCTCTTGCAATAAAACAAAATTCGATTGGACGGAATTTTTTCATCCAATCAAAAATGTCAGTTTCTACAGAAATAACAAAGACAAAATTATCGTGCTGCTCAAAAGAACCAACAACGATTTCTGGATTTTGTAAAACAAATGCTTTATATTGTTGGACAGTGAATCAAAACACAATTGAATTCTTTAAAGAAGAAAATATAAACGGATGTATTCAATTCGACGTAACTTTTCATTATTTTTTTAAATTTTCAGGATGAAATAACAGCTTGTTGTGGATTTAGAAGTAAATTAGCTCTCAAATTTGTTGTTGCTACTGGAGATAAATTATGGCTTTGCCACAGTTCAAATGGAACAAAATCTAAGTTTATAAAAACTCCAAACTCAATCACTCACATTTTTATCATTGAAAATAAAGACAATTATGAAGAAAGAATACAAAATATGGCTACACCAATAATTGTTGCTTTTATTGATGGAACTTCATTTATTTGTGATATTGAATTAGTAAATTTATTTCATCTCTAAATATATTCAGGAACAACCTGACTTTATAGAATTAAATACAAAACCATTTGGACCTATTACCTCACTTGAAATTCTAGATGATATTGGTTGTGTTACATTTGCTTATGATACTGGAAGATATGAATTTTGGTCACTTATTACATTAATAGATAATCCTTTATTTGTGAACAAACAAGAAATTGATGAAAAAACTATTTTTGAAGTTACAGGTTTTTCAACCGTCTTAGATCCAGAACTTGATATTGGTTATATTTGGGTATGTTCTGAAGCAAAAACATCATCAGCTTCTCTTTTAGAATATAAATGTGAAGTTAAAACATCTGTTGATGGATTAGTGGTAAAATCATTTATATATTTATCAATTTGTAGACTCATTATTTAAACATTTCAGATGTAGTTTATCGACATTATTTTGAAGGTTCAAAGATTGTATCTACAAAATCTATAAAAGAATATGGCAATAACTCCAAACCAACAAAATGTTATTTCATTACAGAAACACATAAAAAACACCAAAAAAAATACAACTTAGAATTATTTGATTTAGGAACTAGAAAGAAATTTGAACAATCATTTTTCTCTTATTCATTAAATGATATTTCTGCTTCAGATACTATTTCTGTAAAAAAAAAAAAAAAAATAATTGATTTTTTTAGAGTATTTATTTAGATAAACGTTCAGTGAATGATTGTCTATCAACATTAATTCCACTTGAAAATCAAAATATTTCAACAAAATTAGGAATTCCAACTTTAAATTTCAATATTTCACTTTTAATTGGAAAGGTGATATATACAGTTTCATTTTCATCTCCTGCACAAATGATGGTTGAAAATTTATTATATGATAGAAGCGATGTTCTTGATGGGAACTTATTTGAAACTTATTTGAATTACCAAAATGTTGGTTTTCTTCAACCTTCAATGTCAATAAAGGATGAAAAATCTATATTTACTGCTCTTCTTGATTTATTGTTAGAAATGGGTTTTTTTTCAATTATTACGGATTGTTTGAATTGAATTTTAATTAATATTTTTAGTTTTGAATAAAAAACATGATGAAGATGTCAATGGAATTCCAAAATCATACTCAAGTTCAATTCAATTAATTTATGACTGGTTGTTATCAAAACTAAATGAACTTCACAGTAAAACCAAAGAAGAAGTGGTGAAATTAACAAACCCAATTGTTGACAAATACTTTCAAAAGATGGAAGTTATTTCAAAATTTAGAATTCTTTCAAGAAATTACTCATTTTTGAACGTCATAACTCAACCACTATATAATAGAGTTGAAGATAATTACAAACAAATTGTTAAATCAACCAAGAGTATTATTATAATGGTAAATTTCTTTTTTTTTACTAATTAGTAAACAGCAAATTGAATTCCTTGAACTTATTGAATTTTTAGTTGAAAATGCATTATTACCATTGGGCGAATGTCATGAATATTTTAATGAATTAGAATCAGTTTGGAACTCATTTACAGAAAAAAATGAGTTGATTTTGATTGAATATTTTCTCCCAAAAGGTGTTAAAATGACTTTTCCACCTAAAAGTGCAGTAGATTTGTTAAATCTTTTTTCATATGGAAAAAATGATCATGGACACTCCAACCAAAAAAACCTTGTGATTTATTTCATATTGAAGTTTTTATTTCATGCAACAACTCTTTCTACACTAGAAGTTCCTAATTCTGGTAAAATATTGGACACATTTTGCTCTCGATTTGAAATCACAAATAGTTGGAGAAATTATATTGATGCAATTTTTAAATTGGACTTTTGTGAAATTGTTGATAAAGAGTTATTGATCACAGAGCTTACTTCTCTTCCAAATCCACCTTTAAAGGATTTAATTATGGAAAAGCTTTTTATCTTGGAAGATTCTGTAGCATTGTCCAAATTATTCTCCTTTTGGGGTGCCACAGATCCAAATTTTCAAATAGTTATTTTATTACATCATGGAATGGTGAAAGATGCTTTTGCATTTCAAAGAAATTATCAAGGAGATGAAAGAGATGATTTATTTAGACGATTGATTAGTGCATTAACTTCAAAGCAAATGTTGGATTTCATTTCATTACCTTTTGATGAAATTGAAGAGAAAATTCTTATTGAACATCAAACAAGTCATCCAGATTTACTGTTTTCATATTTTATCACAAGATCAAGATTTATTGATGCTTTTAAAATGGATAAAATTTCTAAAGCAAATGAAATTATTCGCAACACATTGAAAGAGAAAATTATTCCAAATGTTCAAAAAGAAATTTCAATGGGTGACATCAAAAATTTAAAATTAAGTAAAATTGTGAGAGAAAGTTTAAATGAAGAGACATTTGTTTCATTTCCAAAAGTAAAAATTGAAAAAAATGAAAAACAAGAACAAAACTCAGTTGCATTACCTTCAACTCCTTTCAAAACAAAAAAACCTCAACCAAATTTTGTTTACAGAAAAAAATTAAATACTCTCAAAATAGATGAAATGATTGAAGAAGAAGAAGAAGAAGAAGAAAATGAAGAAGGTTTGGAAGAAAGTTCCTATGATAGTTTTGAAGAAGACGATTATGATTTACCTCCAAAAGTGTCATTATCACATAAACAACAGAATGAATTCAATTTTGATGAAGATTCTGATGGTTTTTAAAATCTGAGAATAAAAAACAATTTTTGACTTTTAATTTTCCGCCAATAAAATTATGTTTATAAAGAATCTTGGTTCGACCAATCATTTCGTTGCGTGAGTAAAAAACAAGAAAAAGTAAAGCATGAATTGTTTTCTAACATAATTTAAATAAAGTGACAAAAGGTACAAGATCATTCGGTAAGAAACACACAAAATCACATGTTTTATGTAAACGTTGTGGACAAAGAGCTTATCACGTTCAAAAACAACAATGTGCTTCATGTGCATACCCACAACCAAAAATGAGAAGATATAACTTTTTGTATAAAGCAAAAAGAAGAAGAACTCAAGGTACTGGAAGATGTAGATACCTTAAAAAGGTTTTGAGAAGAGAAAGCAACGGTTTCATGACTGGTAAAAAAACAACTTTTTTATTTTTTAACACATTTATTTAGGAGTAGCACAAAAAAAAGAAGTTAAACAATAAACTATAATTCGAATTTTCTTTAAAGAAAGTCTTCATCTTCTTCAACATCAACCAAAGTTTTTCGATTTTTTCTTTGTTTTTCTTCTGCTTCAATCATTTTCATTTTTTTCGTTTTTTCTGAAGTGCCTGGGTATTCTGGGTTCATTAAATAGTACTTTCTTAATTCATATTCAGGTATTTCAGAAGGATGTTTTTTTGGAATATCTTCACGAAATTGAAAACTGTATTTTTCTAAATTGTCATTTGAAAATTCTTTCAGTGAAAACTTGTTTGCTTTGGTTTCTAAAGTATGGTATTTCTTTGAGTGATGACAAAATTGACATAACTCTGATTCAATATTAATTTTATCGGGATCATAAATGTATAAATCATCTTCCTTTGGCCATTGAACATAAATATCACATGCACATGAAGTTTGTGAGCAAGCACCTCTATAAGGATCACAATCCATATCAGGTATGAATCTAGGTGGTTCTCTCCAACCAGGATGCCAATTTAATCCAAACCTTTCAACATCTCCAAATGTTTTTAATTTTTCAGGAAATGCTTTTTCAACTTTCATTTTTGTCATTACTGCCTGATCCAATAAAATAGTTAATTTTCTTTTTTTGTTTTCAAATTCTTCTTTGGTTTCTATTTTTTCTTTTTCTGATGATTCTTCATCTGAATCCTCTTCTTCATCCTTCACATCATCAAATTTTGATAAAAATTTTTCCAAATCATTTTCTTTTTCATCTGATAAATTGTTTGTGTTTGAATAATGTGAGATCAATGATTTTGAGATTTTGAAGAAGTTGCTAAGTAGCAACGATTTCATTGGAGCTTTCAATCATCCAATCAATCTCTCCCAAAAAGACGTTAGAAAAATAAAATGGCGGGATAATATCATTGGCCTATTTATTTCGGTTAAGAAAAAAAAAACACCATCACAACAAAACCATGAAACGTACATTTGGAAACATGATTTCCAACACGTTCAAAAAAAGAAAAACCACTGTAGATGGACCAGCATTGTCCATACCAGAAAGTGAAGTGAGTATGAGTCCAGGTGGAGAAATTCCAAATGATCCATTTAACTTGGTGAAACTAATCGTTACACCACGTCGAAAAAAAACAGCAAAAGGTAAAAAAAAAATAATTAATTTTTTTTCAGAAAGAAAAACACCAAGCACAATAAATTCTATAAATTCTGAAAGACAAGTTCAATCTGAAAGACAAAAAAAAATTGGAAGAAGAAGAACCTTATTTCAAAAAGAAAACTTTTTTTCTGAAAATTTTTTGAAAAAGACACCTTCAAGAGAAACCTTTCAAACACCTGATAATATTTTTCAGTTTGGTGCAAAAACTGATCGAGTTAATAGACATAATAATGAAGATAAAGAAGATGAATTTGATGTTTCACCTGAAAAACCAACCAAAAGAATTTTATTCATGGATGAAGAGGTTCAACATCCAATGACATTTGATATCGTTGTACATGAAGCTAGAAATTTAATTTCAAGTTCAGTGGGTTTTAAAGATACATCTGATCCATATGTTGTTTTACAAGTTGGTGGAATGTCACAAAAAACAAAAAAGATATCATCAACTGTCAATCCAAAATTTAATCAACAATTCATTTTTTTCAAAGACACAAATCTCAAAGATTCAACATTAGATTTGAAAATTTATGATCATGATGAGGTATTTGATCATGAGTGTTTAGGATCTCTCAGTATATCTTTGGAACCTGCAATACATCAATGTAAAAAGACAAATAACAGTTCTGAACAATTTTCTAATTGGTACCCTATTGAAAATGGAACTGGTGAAATTTCAATATCATTTCGAGCTAAAGAAGGTGTTGATATGAAGTTTTGAAAATTGTATAAGAATAAAATTCAATTTCTCATAAATCAATTTTACATCCAATCATTCTGCTCCGCTATCTTAAAACTGACTTTTCCGTTCATTCTGATTAATCAGACCAGACATTAAAATCAAGGTTTCTTTCGGGATGGGACCGTCGCCAGCAGTACTGGCAGTTTTTGGATTTCCAATAAAATTTTGTATATTCATCAGAAATATATTTCTTGCTCCATTATAATCTCTTGGAAGAGAAAAATTACAATATTTACAATTGAAATAATCTTTTTTTCCAAGTTTCCAATCTATTTTTCCACATGATCCACATGTACAACTGGTATAATGTTCTGAAACTTCATGTACTTGAACAGAATCTTTTTGAGCAAGATGTTTTAGTGTTTGACAAAATTGAAAATGAGACCAATGAAGCATTTTTTCTCACTGTTGTACTATGAATTTTTCTTTCCCATTTTTTAATCATTCCTTTGACTGGAAATTTTGAAATCAAAATTTCATCATTATTTTCACAAAGATCTTTGGAAA
>JABLTG010000197.1:0-32990 GCA_016618085.1 Neovahlkampfia damariscottae | reverse complement strand
CTCTCTTGGTTAAATCTACAGATTCTTTGATTTTACGAATTTGAGATGTTAAACTTGTCATCCTAAAAAGAACCAATGTTTCCAACAAACAACCAATCAAAATGAAAAATCCAAGACCAACGGCAGCAAGAATTGAAAGAACAATAATGATAGAATACAAAGCCAAATTATTGATACTTCTACTTAAATCAATTCTGAAAATTATTGATTTCTCTCCATGAATGTCATTGTAAACATTAAAACCAGCTAATCTCTCTTCAGTTAAAGTGGAGTTATCAATTGAAGTGCCATGCCAACATTTTCTTCCCACCAAAGCTGATGATGTAGTAGCATCAGTTTTCATGATTTCTACAAACCCAATATTTTGATCTTGCCATGTATCTTCTGTGATATTTGGAGTTATTGATTTTTTAATTCTTCCCAGTGCATTGGCAGGGTTCCAAGTGTTCTGATCATTTGAACTGTAAATGGTAGTGCAATATTGAGCACGTGAAGATACATCAGCAATCACTTTGGAAACAACCCTTTTTCCTGCTAAAGCAACAGCTGTAACAGGACCATTAAATGAATCATCTTGAATTGGAATAGCTGCGACTAAATATGTGACATTTCTGTCTTTTTCAACTAAAAAACCTGTAGCTCTTGTGGCAGTTGATGAAAAATCTATGCCACTGAAACTTGGAAGTGTAGTTAAACTTGGAGGATATGCTATTGTGTCTAGAGTATTATTCAGTGGATTATGAGTTCTGGTGATGATTAATGATTTATTATGAAGCCAATAATAGCCAATAAATTCAACTTCAAATTGTACAAAAACTTCAGCAGCCCAGTTATTATTCATGTATCTTTAAAGGGTATTTTTAAAAGTGAATAAAATTTTCTTACGTTAGTAAATCTGCTTTGTTTGAGTTGACCAAATATTTGTTGAATGCATCAAAACTTACAGTCCATATAGCATTAAATTGTCCCAAAAAATTGGAGTGTACATCAGAGATATCTTTAATAACACGATTTAAACGTCTAGCCGCTTGATTCCTTTGATAGGGTCATTAAAAACATTAAAAAAATTACATTCCATTAACTTCATATTGAAAATAAGTTTGACTAAAAATTCCAACAATTATTCCGACAATAATGCCATAAAAAATCAAAAAAATCAAAAAAATTGTTAAAAGCGTTTTTGTCCTGATTGAACATAGAATATTTGTCAACAAAAACGAATCTGCTTTCTTTTTTGTGAATGGCTTTGTGTTTTTAGTTTCATGCATCTTCATGGTTGATGAAGCTAGAAATTGATTCGGTTTATTTCCCAATGATTGGTTTATCTTTTTTGAGCTGACCAATGATCTTTCGTTTTATTGTTTTCTGAAAATTTTGAATAAATTTTTTAGGATGACAAAGAAAACCACGAAAATTTTGGAAAATTCCAACCAATCAACATGTCTTCAATTTTAGGTTAAGCAACAAATTAACTAATTTTTTATTTGCAACAGGTTTACCAACAGAAATATACAGCATCGTACTTTCATATTTAGAATTCAATTACCTAGTGAAACAACTTTGTTTAGTTGATAAAAAATTTTTTGAAATTGTGTTTGGTCAACTTCACTCAATTCATATCAATGCAAGTATGAAAAAAAAAAATTAAAAAAAAAATTAGGATTAATACCACAAAAAACAAAAATTGAAGATATTATAACATTCATAAAAAGGTTCAAAATCGTTGATGAATTGTTGTTAGAGAATTTCAAAACATTACCTGTTGAAAAATTAGAAGAATTATTGGAAATTTGTGGAGAATCTTTAAAAAGATTTGAATTTTTAAAAAATAATAACATTCAGCAATTGTCTATTGAACATTGTTTTGGTTTAAAAAAATTATCACTTGATTCATGTAGAAACTTGAAGAGTATTAAATTTCCAAAAAATAGTTTATCACTTGAAAGTGTATCTTTTAAGAATACACTGATAAATGATGAAACATTGGAAAAATTAATGTTAAATATCAGTCCAAGTTATGTTGAAAATTTGGATTTTTTTTCAACAAGTATTGTAAATCCAATTGTTCAAAGTTCATTTGAAAATCAAACAAATTTAAGGAAAGTAGATTCAATTGATTTTAGTTACTGTTTTAAAATTGAATCCATCACATTGAAAATTAAAGAATTGAAAGAGTTAAAGCTTCAAAGATTAATCAAGTTTGATGATGGAAAAATTTCAAAGATTTTAAAACAAATTGAAGATTCAAAATTAGAAAAATTGAATTTATTCGGTTGTATTCAAGTTAAATCACCGTTTGATACACCATTTCCATCAATCAAAACATTGGATTTAAGTCAAACTAAAATTTCAGATCAATCTTTAAATTTGATTTCATCTTATTTTTGTAAGAATTTGGAAAATTTAAGACTTTTATGTTGTTCTAACATTAAAAATCCAAATTTATCAACCTCTAATTTGAAGAAATTAGAAATAGTTCATTGTGAAGTTTGTCGTTAAAAGTTTAGAATTTTTAACATTTTTTGTTAGGCATTGAAATCGGTTAAAATCCATTCACCATATTTAGAGGAATTAAATTTAAGTGGTACTTTAATAGATGATCCAAATTTAAATGACATTCTAAAAAATTATACAGATGATTCTTCCAAATTATCAAAATTAACTTTAGCTCAATGTTCAAGATTAATCAAACCTTTTATCAATTCACCAAATGTAAAAACTATTGATCTATCTTCATGTCAACAAATATTCACTGCTCATATTACAGATTGCAATACTCTTGAAGAATTAAATTTACAATCAACTCAAATTGATATTGAAAATATCAAACTGATTGTGAATGGAGGAAAAAATTATAGTGGATGTCCAAATTTAAAGATTCTTGATTTAAAATATTGTAATAATGTTGAAGATTTAAAATTAGACGAAAAAATTAAAATAATTTTTAAATAAATTTTTTATTGGACAAATTCAACCAATTAGTTTGTTGAGTTTTGGTGGAAAGAAAAAAATGACCAAAAAACATCAAAAGAAAAAAGTTCACATTTTTGATAGATCATTAGTTAAACGTATTGAAAAACCTGATAAATCAAAAACAATCAATTTCAAAAAAGTTTCAAAGACTCCAGCAAAAGAAAGATTTTATAAAGAAGTTGAAGTAAATGAATGGAATGAGTGGAAAAAAATATTTTTAGTTGGAACAGAATGGAATATTTATGATGAAAGTTATCGTTTTCCATGGAACTTTGACCACTTATATCAAAAACTCAAAAACAAAGAATTTAAAGGAAAGTATATTTATGCATTTGGTTCAACAGAACCTCAAATGATCACTTTATCCAATGGTGTTCAAACTTCAGCTCCAATGTAAAAAAAAAAAAAAAAAAAAAATTAAATAACCTTGTTCAGACCTCACATTGTCTTAGTTGTTGGTGATACACCTCCACTTTCGACATTAGGAATTACATCTGTTCAAAGACAAGATGAAGAAATTTTAGCAATGAGTGATATGAAAATGGGTTTCTTTCAATTAAAATCAAAAAAGAAAGAGTAAAAAATAATATTTATTAATTCAAAGATTATCTGATTTAAATAACTTTTTTTATCTTGATTGTTATGAAAGAAGATCAAATTTAGTAAATTTAAAAGAAGAAGATAAATTTAAATATGATTATTGTTTACCTTATATTTATAAAAAGGAACAAGAAAATGATCTTCAACAAAATACAGAAATTATGGTTCAATTAGTTGTCAATGGAAGAGGACTTTCGTAAAAAAAAAAAAAATTTGTTTAATATTTTTAACAGTCTTGATTTTGTAAACTTTTGTGTCATTTTTAAATGTTTAAAATAGGATTTTGAGTTTGACGATGTTGATGAATTTGTTGAAGAATATTCAAAAGAAAATGAATTAACCAAAGAAGAAGCTGTTATTGTTAAAAATGCAATTAAAGATGAAATTAAATCAACAAAAGAAAAATTTAAAAAAGAAAAAGAAGAAAAATTGAAAAGATTTTCAGTCTACACAAAACAACAAAAAGCTGAATTTGAAAAATTAAAATTTTATAAATTTTATCCACAAAATAAGGATATAAATGTTGGTGATTTTAAATCACCTTATATTAATCGTTATTATGGAAAAGCACATGAAATGTTTTAAAATAAAATTTATCAGTTTTTATTGGTTCATTATTTTTTTAAACAAAGAATGAGTGTAGCAACACAACAAGCAAAACCTGATATTGATGTTAATTATGAAGATCAAATTAGAATAAATGACTTTAATAGACTTCATTTATTATTATCTCAATATGAAGTTGATATTGAAGACTCTGTAAAAAAATTAAATTTTTTTTTTAACTCAAAAATAGACAGAAGAAAATGAAAAAATTGGAGATGCTCTTGATGAAATTTATTTAACAGATGATATAAAATTATCAGTTGGTGATTCATTTATCAATATTCAACAAGACGAAGTAGAAGAAATTTTAGAAGAAAGAAAATCAAAAATAACAAAAGAAGTTCAAGCAAAAAAAAAAAATATTGAAGAAATTAAAAAAAAAATGAAATCACTTAAAGCTGAACTATATGCAAAATTTGGAACAAATATTAATTTAGACTATGGAGAATAAAAAAATATTTATTTTTTTTTTTTGTTTCTTTCTTTACCACCAAGATGATGAACAAGATTTTAAATTTTTTGTTGCTTTTCCATGAAATTCTTTGTCAAGATCTGTTGTAGCTTCATGTTCTAAAGCGATATTATACCATTTTTTTGCGTTTTCATAATCTGATTTATGGTAATATGAATCACCCAACCAAACTTTGTTTCTTATGATTAATTCTTTATATTGTTTTTTTGATGGATCTTTTAATATCTCTTCAACTCCAAGAAAACGATCAATAGTTTCATCCATTGTTGAAAAAGGTACTTCTCCAAAAATTGCAGTTGCCATTGCTCTTTGAATCTTTCCTAAACTTGCTACTTTATATGACATTTTTCCAAGAGCAAATAAACTAGTTGCATCTCCAGAGTTTAAATCAACTGACTTTTGTAAGTTGTCTCTTATGATAAATCCATTTTTTATTTTAGTTTGAATTGATTCATATTCAACTGAAGAACCTAATAAAATACCATACCATTTATAACCAGCATAATGTTCTGGAGCTTTTTCTATACATACAAGAGCGTGTTTTTCTCCTTTTTTCATGGTATCATATCTTTCATTTTCAGGTACTATTTCAGATATCATGTAATAAGCTCTTGCAAATCTCCAAAGAATTTCAACGTCATCTTTTGTCAAAATTTATTTTTTTTTTTTTTTCTTTACCTTTGTGGTTTTCATAAGCTTTTTCCATTATATCAAACATTTCTTGTCTGTCAGCTTTTTGGTTGATGAGTTCATCAATGTTTTTACAAATTTCTTCTGCAGAAGACATCACAAAATAAAAATAATGATCCAATCAAAAAATTTGGAGTTATTTAAGGTTCAACAAAAAAATTAAAAATAGAATTGAAAAAAATTAACGGTAAAAAAAAAATAAATTCTTCATTTCAATTTTTTACAAACCACAATCCAATTATTATTCTCAAATTCACTTTCAATGATTTCTAAATTTCCGCATTTTAAAATCAAATTTTCCAATTCGTTCTTTTTGAATAAATGATAATACCTTTGAAAAATGACTTTTCCATCTTCATTTGTTTCATAAATTTCATTTTCTTTTTGATATTTTTTTTGTAATTCCCATGAAATGAAGACATCTTGTTCATTTTTTTTTTCATATTTTTCTTGTTCAAATGCCCATACATAGATGAGAATTAAACCATTTGGTTTGATGATTCTACTTAATTCCTTGATTGTTAATTAATGTATTATGATACTTGAATGGATTGAATTCTTCTTTCTATGGTGCTGAAATGATGTATAACAGCAATTGAAATTGCAGAGTCCTTATTTGATAATTTTTCAATGTTTTTTTTTATTTTACGAAAGTATTGGAACGATATGGTAATAATAAACCATCTGCTACGAAGCATTGTAAATTTCTATCACGACAGATTTTTATTAAACCTTCACTCCTTGAAGTAGCGTTAAAAAAACAAAAAAAAGAATACAAATCAGATCCTATCATAGTTATTTCTTTTTTATTAAAAAGTGAGTCTAAAATAAGTTTTTTTTTACTGTTATTAACAAAAAAGTATTTTCCATTTCCACAACTAAAAATGTTAAAAAAATTAAGTTGCATACCCAACATCTTTGAAATGTTTAAAATTTTGTTTATTTACCTGCTACCAAAGAGTCATCTTTCTGACTCTTTAAAAATTTTTCAACAAAAGGCCAAGGCTTTAGAGTAAAAAAATAAAAGTAAATTTACTCTTGTTCTTGTTTGACTGAAATGTGGTGCTATTTCATTATAAACTTTCTCCACATGTTCTTTTTCAAAATTTTCTGCGTTTTCCATCTTCTTTTCCATTTTCTATTCAACACCAATTTGTAATCTTGTCCAATGAAAATCAACAATGGAAGAAACAAATAACAACAACCAAGAAATTGTTCAAAACGCTTTTGAACAAGCATATAACTCATACAAAACAGATAAAGAACCATATGAAAGAATAAAAATAACAGAATATAAAATACAAGAAGAACGACCAATCGAAGAAGAACAAGAACAATTTGAGCATAACATTACTTTTAATGTTCAAAGTTCTGAAGAGTTCAATAAGGATTTAATCATAGAAGAAGAAGAAATCAATGAAGAACCAAAAAAAAAAAAACAAAAGATAAATCTACAAGAAGAAGATGTACAGGAAAATGTGAAAAAACAAAATTCATTTAAAAATGATCCTATTGCGCCTCCACCACCTTTAACACCTGAAATATTAAAAAATGAAGATCTAGCGAATTTACTTTTAAGTTGGTATTACAGTGGTTATTATACAGGTTATTATCAAGCAAGTCGAAAATTGTAAATACAAATTATTTCTTAATTCCATTTTTTTTTAATAAATTTATAATTTCAATTTCATTCATTTCTTGTGCTAATGATAATGGTGTCTTTCCATTTTGATTTGTTTTGTTCCATTGAATATGTTTTTTTACACTCAAAAATTCGTTAATGATTTTCATATTTTTATGTTTAATGGCCAGATGCACAGGTGTATTTTTTTGTTTTAAGGTATCTTGTTGGTTTAAAAGATTTTTTAATTCTTCTTCGTTGAAGAACTTTGCTAAAACTGGAATAAAATTTTCTTTTGAAAAGTTTGCAGCGACATGAAAGATGTTATGACCATTTGTTGTGGTAACATATTTATCAATTTTTAAATTTTTTAATAATAAATTGAATGATTTCAAATTTCCATTTGATACTGATTTTAAAAATGGTGTAAAACCTAATCTGTCTCTTGAGTTCAAAGAAATTTCAGCAATAGAATTTTCAGAAACTAATAAAAGAAACTGAAGTAATTCATCATCGTTTGAAACAATTGAGTCATGTATTAAAGTTGAGCCTGTGTGAAATTTTTACATTTTTTTTTTTGTTTCTTTACCTGAAGCTGTTTTGAAATTTAAATCACAACCTGATAAAATCAGGGCATCTAATAAATCAAAATGATGAGATTTCATCAAAATATGTATTGGTGCATTTCCAAAACCATCTTTAATGTTAACTTTTGCTCCATTGGCCAATAAAATTGCAATGATTTCTATTCTTGCTAAATAACAAGCAATATGTAAAGGTGACCTTTCTCTTTTATCCAAAATTTCTATATCTACATTATTCTTTACCAAAAATTCACATGCTTCAAAGTTATCCGAAAAAATTGATGCATGCAACAAAGTAATGAAATCCAACTCTGGATTTTTCCAATTTAAATCTAAGCATTCATTATTTTCTATGGTATCTTTGAAAGCATTGATGTTGTTCTTTTTCACAAATTGAAATAATTTTTTTTCTTGTTCAATGGATTTCTCATTTTCAACAGAGAAATTTTTTGCTGATTCATATTTATGCATAATGGATATAGATCTAGTTTTTTTTCTTCTTGTTGTGATAATCATTTCTTCCATTTTTTCTTTTGATGTTTTTTCTTTTTTTTCCAATAGAAAAATATCATCGTCGTCTTCTTCATCTGTTTCAATCGATTTCATAGAAGCTGTATCTTCATATTCATCATCCGATTCAACATGAGTTCCTTCAAAAGCTAATTCACTTTTTCGTTTAATTTCTTTTTTTTGTTTTGGTCTTAATTTCAGTTTTGAAGATAAATCTAAAAGTTCATTTTCTGATTCATGAATATTATCAAATTCTTCCTTTATATTTAAAAATTGTCCAAAATCTTTTTTTCCTTTTTGGAGAGGTGATGGTTCTTTCAGATCATTTTTTGAAGAAGTACTTCTTCTGAAACTGATTGATTTTAATGAAAAAGGAGACCCTCTTGGTGTTATTGGGGATTTAGTTTCATCTGAATCTTCTCTGTCATAAAAAGATGCACTTTTTTCTTTTTTTATGAAGAGTTTGTTTAGCATAACAACAGCCAATGGGATAATTCTAATTTTTCAGTTATAAAAATTGATCCAATACAAATTTAGGAAATTATCAAAACACAGGTTTTAGTATTATTTTGATAAAGGGATCATTTTGAACGGAAAAGTCAATTCTTGATGCGTGTCAATCAAAATTGTCTATGACATTTCCAAAGAGAAATTCCTTCTTTTTATCAATTAGAGACTATTTCATTTCAAATTAAGCACTAAGAACAACTTCTCGTACTTTTGGTATGTACCCAATGAGAACTTTAATTTTTTTTAGACTTCTTTGACCAATCATATCCATTCTCCAATTCCATAAAAATGATTTGATTGGCCTATTATTATTCACTTGCCGTTAACGAAAAAACAAAAAACACAATGACAGAAACATACAAAGTCGTAGTCTTAGGAAGTGGTGGTGTAGGAAAATCTGCTCTTACCATTCAATTTATTCAAGGAAACTTCGTTGAAAAATATGATCCTACTATCGAAGATTCATACAGAAAACAAGTTGAAGTTGACGGAAAATTATGTACTTTGGATATCTTAGATACAGCTGGACAAGAAGAATACTCAGCTATGAGAGATCAATATATGAGAACTGGACAAGCTTTCATTTTAGTATACAGTATTACAGATCCTTCTTCTTTTCAAGATTGTCAACAAATTCATGAACAACTTTTACGTTCAGTTGATTCAGATGAAGTTCCATTAGTTTTGGTTGGTAATAAATGTGATTTAGAAGAAGAAAGAGGTGTCTCTACACAAGAAGGAAAACAAATGGCTGAAAAATTTGGAAACTGTAAATTCTTTGAAGCTTCAGCTAAAGATAGATTAAACGTTGAAGAATGTTTCCATGCTCTTGTAAAACTTTTAATGAACGAAGGTGAAGAAGAAGAAGAAGGTGCTGGAGAAGGTGGCGAACAAGAAGGTGGAAAAAAACCTTCTGGAGAAAAGAAAAAACAAAAATGTCTTATTTTATAAATTAATTTACTTTTGAATAAATTTTATATATTCCTATACTTTGATCTGTTTTTTCTGAATAATCAGTCCATTCTTCACCATCTTGTAAATCAACTTCAAATTCTTCTCCATCTTCAACATTTGTAAATAATCCTTCTGTTCCTTTCCATTCCCATTTCAATATTTCAACTCCTCTACAATCAAATGAAACCATTTCTTGATATTCTTCTTTCTCACAAATGTATGGTTTAACAGTTTCTGGAAGTAAATCAATCATTGAGTCTCTTTTACAAAATTTACATTTGTAATTCAAATTTGTTGTGCCTCTACCACTTTTTGAAAAAAAAGAAATAAAAAAAAAATAAAATCCAAACCTTTTCATCTTTAAATCTTCTTCAACCTTTTTTTTTTTTAAAATTATATTTTTATTACACTTTGACAAACAACAACAAATTTAGGACAAAGTTCTCCACAGTTTGAGCATTTGATGATTAACTTCCAACCAAAGGAACTTGGTTCTGGTATGTAAATTTTTTCAAGATTTTCGACTTCAAATTTAACTAGTAAAGATAATTTCTTGTTGTAGTTGTTGTTTTAATCTTATTGTTCTTTCTTACTGGCATTTTTTAATTATTCCTTTTTTCTTCCAATCAAATTTAGTTTTTGGTTCATGAATAAAAGAAAGTACGAACATAACAATCAAGAATTTAACAAAAGAAATGGTCAGTATTACAAAGACTCATTTATTCAAGATCCTTGGATAACAACTGATAAAGAACCAAAAGAACCAAGAGAACAAAAAACTGAAAAAAAAAATTACTACAAAGAGAGTTTTCTTCAAAATCCATGGAAATAAACAAAATTTGTATTTTAATAACTTGTATGTGATTGGTTATTTAAAATTCCAAAAGAAAATATTATTTTGGTTTTCTTATGAATGAAGTCATTTCAATATCTTCCTTTGGATTCATTTTAACCTTGTCTATTAAATCGAATCCATTATTCTTGTAAAATTTTTCATATTCAGGATTTGAAAAAAATATAGACGTATAAATTGGTAAATCAGTTTCATCTGCAGATTTAAAGATTGGGAATAATAAGTCGGACCCAATTCCTTTACTTTTTTGGGAAGTACAAACAAATAATAATGTCCAATGAGGTTCTTCTTTTTGATTTACATTACGTTTATGAGAATTTTCAAATTTTTGAATTAAATTTGAAATATTTGATAATTGATTCATTTTTAAATTAAAAATTGAATTAACACCAAAACCAACTCTCATCATTTTTTGAAAATTAATTCCAGTGGATGAAAAGGGATGTTGAAATATTGAAATACCCAATATATTCTCTTCATTTTGTTGGTAGTTTAATGTGATAAAAACACGACCAAATTTTAATCCAAACTTTAAAAAACTTCTCATTATGTATTCTAATTTTTTTTCTTCTGATTCATTTTCAAGTTGTTTTTTCTTGAAAATAAGTTTCAAAAAATTTTTTTCTTCTAAAAAAAAATCAGTCAAAAATTTTGTCGCTTTTTCAAATAATTTAGGACTCCTTTGAAATATTTAATATTGAATATATAAATTTTACATTTCTGAGGTTATATTTCTTCCAATATATTGTTTGATTCTTTTTCGTTGAGATGAATTTTTATCCTCTAAATAAACTTTAATTCTATCTTTAAAAGTATTCAATTTTTTATCTTTTAAAATAATATCTAGATATTGTCAAATCAATTTTTTTTTCCAGTTTTACCTGTACATTTTATTACACTTATACCCAATTGGGTATTTTTACAAAAATATTTCCATAAATTTTCGTTATCCACTTTTTTTTTCATATCTTTATTTAGCACCATTAAATTTAAAATATCAATAAATTCTAAATAAGAAAATATTACAATTTGACATTCATTTGACAGTTTTTTGAAATCTGTCAAAATATGTTTTTCTGATGAATCATATTCATTTTGAATACGTCTTCTTGAAATTCCTTTTAAAATGATCAAGGTATCTTTTGCTGTTAATCTATCTTTTGGATCAATTGAAATCAGTTGAAGTGCTACTTTGACCAGTTCTGGTAGATAATCTTTCTATTGATTTTTTTAGTTTTAAAATTTTGTTTACTGTTTTATTTTTGATTTTTTCAATAAATTTTTTGTCTGTATCTTGTAAAACTTCAATTCCACATGATTCTGATTTTCCTGTCATCATTTGTATCATGATACAACCAACTGCGAACATATCCACCATTTCTATGAAAATTAGAATAAATAATGAGTTGAATTACCATTGTATGGTTTTTTACTGAACATTTCTGGACTCATATATTCTACAGTTCCACAAACTGATCCAGTTAATGAAGATGAAATTCCTAATTCTTTTGAAAAACCAAAATCACCTATTTTTAGATCTTCTTGTTTTACGAATATATTCTTTGGTTTTAAGTCTCTTTGAAGTTTAATTTTTTCTTTTTTTCTACCTATGAATAATATGCTTTTCATGTAAATAAGCTAAACCTTCACAAATCTGAAATACATATTGAATAATATCTTTTTCAGGTATAATCTTCTTTGGATATTTATCTATTAAGTTTTGTAAATCTCCACCTTCACAAAATTCAACAACTAAACAAACATACTCTGTCAACTTTGAATATGTTTGGAAAAACGCTTTATGATAATTTACAATGTTTTTGTGCTTTAAACTGATCAACTGGTTTCCCTTTTTAAGTTTTTAATTCATAAAAAAATTTTTTTTTACTTCGTTTAATCTTTGGTTTGCTTCTTCAAGTGAATGAAATTCAAGACGTTTGATGGCAAACTTTTCTTTGGTTTTTTTGTGTTCAACTAAAACTACATTTCCTTCAGAACCTCTACCTAAATGCTGTAGAAGTGAATAAGCATCCATCAATTGACTGTTTCAAGTCACTTATTGTTTGGTGAAATATTTTACAAAGCTGATTGGTTGATAAGTTATAACTAAATAAATGTTCGAAAGTTGATAATCTTTGAAAAATTCCACTTTTTATGTGTTTTTAATTTTGACTTCTGTTCATTGGTCAACTTTATTTACCCTTCCAAACAATGAAGTTAGTATTGCTGATTGTCTTTGTGACATTTGTCTTATCACAAGAAGTTCCTGATATAACACCTCAAGATACATTAAAAATATTGATGGCTGATAAAAATTCATTTTTAATTGACATCAGAACAGACGTTTGAAAACAAAAAATTGACTTTTTCAAGGCGGAATGGATGTGGGTCGGAAAACCTGAAATTCCAACAACACCATGGGTAATTTTAATCAAAAAGTAATGTTTTAAAAGAAATCCGAACCAATTTTTGTACAATTTTTATATCACCCAAACAGAAATTTAAATCCAAATTTCTTTGAAGAAGTTTTATCAAAATTAAAAAAATCACCAAGATTTAAACCAGATTCAAAGTTATTTTTCTTATGTTGTTGTGCATCAAGATCTGTTAAAGCATCAAAAATGTTCAAAGAAAAAGGTTACAATGCGTACAACATTCTCTATGGATTTGATGGACCTGCAAATCAAGATAGACAAAGAGGAAAAGTGGATGGTTGGAGATTTAGAAATTTGCCATGGTACCAAAGAACATAAAAATTTATTTGTTCTTTGCAATCCAAAGTAACATTAATATTATCCTTTTCAGTGTTGTACATACTAGTATTTCAATATCTTCCACTCTTCTGTCTATCTTGTCAATTTTATGTGATTTCTAGTTGTGCCAGTAGAAAGAAACCACGTGTTGAATTTTTATTCGCAAAAAAAAAATGAACAAAGATAAAGTTAAAAATGCTTATGAAAAACATCCAAAAGTGAAAAATCATCACTTCAAATATGGAACAGCAGGATTTAGAATGAAATCAGAAATCATGGATTCAGTTGTTTTCATCACTGGTGTTTTAGCAGCTTTGAGATCAATGGAAACCAAACAAATTACCGGAATTGTAATCACAGCATCACATAATGAAGTAGAAGATAATGGAGTAAAAGTAATCGATTCAAATGGTGAATACATGGAAAAAATTTGGGAAAAAAGAGCAGAAGAATTAGCTAATTGTAATTCAACTGAAGAATTTTTGGGGTTAATTGGTAATTTTTTCAAAGATACACAACCTGTTGTTTATGTTGCTGCTGATACAAGACCTTCCTCACCTGATTTATTAAAATCAACGATTGAAGGAATTGAATGTGTTGGTAAAAAAAAAACAAAACAATTTAACACTTTCTAAGGTGGAAAAGTATTTGATTTTGGATTATTGACAACACCAGTTTTACATTTTATGGTAAAACATGATAATGATCAAAAAAGCAATTCAAAAGATTGTTCACCATATTATGAATTATTATCAACTTCCTTTAAAAAATTAATAGGAGACAAAAAAACAGAAAAAAGAAATATTGATTGTGCTTTTGGTGTAGGTGCTGTAGTACTTAAAGAATTACAAAAATATCTTCCAAATCGTTTTGAACTTTTAAATGATGATATTTCAAGAACTGAAAATTTAAACAAGAATTGTGGTGCGGAACATGTTCAAAAAGAAAAAAAGAAACCTTTAAATTTTAAAAATTGTGTTGCTAGTTTTGATGGTGATGGTGATAGAATTGTTTATTCATACGAAAAAGATCAATTCATTCTCATAGATGGTGATAAAATTTCATCACTCATTACATTATTCTTTTCAAAATATTTACCAAAGGATTCAGGTTTATCTGTTGGAGTTGTTCAAACTGCTTATGCAAATGGTGCATCAACTAAATTTTTAAAGTCATATATTGACAATTGTCCAATCGTTCCAACAGGAGTAAAACACTTACATCATAAATCAAAAGAATTTGATATTGGAATATATTTTGAAGCAAATGGACATGGTACTGTTGTTTTCTCATCAAAGGCATTAAAATATTTTCAAGAGAATTCAGAAACATTATTGCAATTTTCAAATATGGTTAATCAAACAGTTGGAGATGCAGTTAGTGATTTATTAATGGTAGAAGTTATTTTATCTCTTTTAGATATGTCAATTGAAGACTGGATTAAATTATACACTGATCTTCCAAGTGTTCAAAGTAAATTAAAAGTGAAAGATAGAACAGTTATTCAAACATCAGTAGATGAAACTCAAGTAATTAAACCTGATGGAGTACAAGAAAAATTGAATGATTTAATGAAAAAATACAATAATTCAAGAACATTCATTCGTCCTAGTGGAACAGAAGATGTTGTTAGAATTTATGCAGAAGCAGAAACTGAACAAGATTCAAAAAATCTTGCATTTGATGTTAGTTTGATTATATTTGATCATTTAGGAGGTATTGGTGAAAGACCCCAATAATAAAAATTTTCATTTTTTTTTGAGTTGAATTTTTGAACAAAGTAAAAATTTTTTTTATTTTTTTCCGATTTTTTTTAATGTATTAATCGTCCATAAGGATCCCTTATCAAACCTTCTGTGATTACATAAACATAGGTTGAGCAAACACCTAAAAATACAACAGACATTAAACCAACTGCACCAAAAAACAATACAGTTAAAAGAATCAAAGTTTCTCTGTCTAAACTAATGGTAAATCCAAAAGGTGTCTCTATTGTAATAGTTGGGTCATGAATTAAAGTTCCGGAGAATTTTTCATAAACCACAACAACTGCACTCTTTGAACTATCAGTATCATCTTCAGTTAAATCTATTGTTACATTTTGATTTGATTCTGTAGTTGGTTTAACTTCAAATACAGCATCACCAAATTTTACTTGATTTGAACGTTTAACAAATTCTTTGTTGTCAGATGTCGAATTCTGTTCTATACTTAACCTTGAAAATTTGTTTAAAAAAAAATTTCAATACTTGTATCCAAAAACAAGATAATTTCCTTTTGATTTCCATGTAGAATCAAAATTCTCAATAATTGTGTCAAATTTCATACTTTTAAAAGCTGAATTGAATTTTATTCGAAATGTCAAGGTTGCATCTGATTTTTTAAAAGGTGCTGTTAAATTAAAAGTAATAGTATTTCCTAAAATTTCAGGTTCAGTGAATTCCCATCTGAACAAAAATTTTTTAAAAAAAAAATTCAACATACTTCAAAGAAGGAAGAGCTACATTTGATCCTCCAACTTTTTTATTATAGTTTTCTAAAGATTCTATCTGATATATTTTTTTAAATTCAGCTGAATATTTTGCTCCATTTTCATATGATACACTAAAAAAAAAAATAAATTTCAAAATGTTCTCAAACGTGAATGAAGGAACTCCATTCAATTTTACACTGATTGTTGTTCCATTTGATGTTATAGTATGTCCTTTTGCTTCCTTTTCATACAGAAACTGTGACAATGTGGCCACTACGAAGCACAACCACAGCAAACGTTCCAACATCCAAATAGAGCTGACCAATCAAAATAGGTTAACGGATTTTATTTCATTGGATCATAAATTTCCGAATTAGACAGTTGAGGAGGAAAATGAATTTCTCACTTCTACTCACTTGTTTTTTATATTTGACATCTGCTATGTCAGTAACAATTGTAAGACAATATCTTTCAAATTATGGTGTTTCAGATGAAGACACACTGTTGTTGGGACAAGGTAAAACAAAAAAAGAATTTATTTTTTTCAAGTAACTTTTTTGGCTTATACCTTCTCAGGATTCATTTCAGCAACTTTTTTTCCGGAACCACAGAACAAAAAGTTAAGAGAAAAAGAAAGTGCAACTATTTATATTGTGATCTATGCAATGGCTGGGTTGACTGGAAATTTACTTTGTAATATTGGTACGTTTATCAAAAATTTAATTTCATAAAAAAAGGTATGACTTATGCTGGAAGTGGTATTTTTCAAGTGTTATATTCCAGTTCATTAATTTTCACAGCATTAATCTCTTTTGTTGTGAATAAAAAAAAGACCACAGTAACACAAACCATAGCTATTTTTGTTATAGTTGGAGGTCTTTCAGTCACTGCTATTCCTAATTTTTTCTCAAACGACAAAGCAAACGAAAAATTTTCAACTGGTATTTTCTTGTCTCTTGCTGGTACATTTTTGATGTCAATAGGTTATGTTTTAGATGAATACTTGTTAGATAATAAACATAGATTTCAGTTGGAATCATATCACCTTGCGGTCAGAACAGGCTTACTTTCATTTACTGTTTTAACAACTTATCAATATTTTTACATTTTACCAAAATGGACTGAAGTAACAAGTTCCATTACAAACACACAAATGGTTCTCATATTGTTGTTTGTTCAATTTTCAGCCGATTTGTTTAACATTATTGCTTATTACGCAGCAATATCAAAAGTTGGAGCGACAGCAACTGGTGTGATTCAAGGAATCAACACAATTTTAGGTAAATTATTTTCAATTTTTTATTCAATTTTAAGTTTTTATTTTCAGTTCAATTTTATTTTGTTCTCAATATCAAAATCAATGTTTTACTCAATACAAAGCAATCAGTGCAGTTTTTGTGACTGTAGGTGTGTTAATTTACACATTTGGAAGTCCAAAAGAAAAGACAGATTAAAAAATTTTCTTCTTTCGAATTGTTTATTTTGAACATATCCATTTTGAGTTGACAAATCAAAACCATGGGAAATTCTTTTATCAGTCCTGAAGATGAAGATGCAAAGTCTGATAAAGAAAGAGTCCAAAAAGTAGTTGAAAAACTAAAAAAAACAAACAAAGAAGCTTCAAAAATGTCAGGAGAAGAATGTAAAAAAAAAAAAAAAAAAAATTAAATTCAAGTAAACGAATGGGCTCAAAGTCTTTCAAATCCAGTTTATTTAAAAGAATGGTATTTAAATCCTGAATTCGCACATACCAAAGAAACAGTAAATATTTCATAATTCTTTACTTATCCTCTTAGATTGATAGAGTGGATAAACTAAACGCTACTTTAACAAAAAAAGAATCAAAATTATTTGAATCTGGACCAAATGAAGTTCAAAATGATGTAGAAGATATTGACTATGATTTTCAAGGTAAAAAAAAAAGAAAAAAAATTTTAAAAAAACTGTCAGAAATTGAAGAAGAAACAAAAAAACCACAAGTGAGAAATTTTTTTTTTAAATTTGATTTCAACAGTTTAAAGTTGGAAATAAAGTTAAAATTAAATTAGTCATTGCAGAAATTGCAAAAAATGATAAACAAAAAAAATTACGTAAACTTCTTTCACCAATCATCACAAAATTGGATACATCACAAACCTTCGGATTATTTCATTCAGCACTTATCATAGGACCATGGTATTTAGAATGGAACAATTCTTCATTGTGTGTTCCAAGAAAAACATACTCATCTGCAGGTAAAAAAAAATATGACACTTTATTGACACTTTCAAAGCTATGTTAGCAGCAGACCTTGAATATGGTGATGAAACATTTGATTTAGAAACTACAATCGAATCTGCAAGTAGAATTATTACAAAATGGAATTCAGAAAAAGAGTATCATCAAAGATATTCAAATTGTCAACAATTTATAGATGAACTAGCACTTGCATTAGGTGTTAATTTAAAAAAACATTTTCAAGGTCCTTTAGGCGACTACTTAAATCAATTAAGAGGAGAAGGACAATGTGAAATGGCATTTCCATTGACAAAAGGTATTCTATTTTGAATTCATGAAAATTAACTTTATTTTTTAGATATGATGGAAACATTTAAAATTCAAGAAGAAAAAGTTTTATTCAAAACTCATCAAGAACTTGATGATTTTGTTAATGATTTAGTTGAAAAAGAGCCGACATTTGAACAAGATTATCAAGAGCATTGGGCATTATTGAAATCTTTTGATAGGTATTTTTCAATTTTCATTTTTACATTTTTAGAGCTTATTGGTTAAGACATTTTAAATATTCTGAAGATGAAAAATTTGTACCACATGATTGTCCATTTAAGGATCCTACTGTCACCACATCATTTAAAAAAGAATGGTTTTAATTAAATTTTTATTTTTCGTTTCATTTTTTGACAGGTCAAATCAATTTTTATTCATCCAATCAAATCAACGCATCAAATCATGTTGAAGAAGTTTGTTTGTACTTTTTTGTTTATTGCTCTTGTAAGTTGTGAAGAATGTTGGAATTGGAATGGTGAGATGGGATGTCAAGGAAATCAAGTAGATCCAAAACCAGAATTTAAAACTAGGACATTTCAAACACCTCCTAAAGGTTTGGAATAAAAATTAAAAATAATATAGGAAATAAATTATGGAGAAAAGAGTATCAAGATATGAGTCAAATCGCTGCTAGTGCTCAAATTCGTTATTCAAATGATAGAACTGCTGCCTTAGTTGTCATTCATTCAAGAATTAATACAAGGGATGGGAATATAGAACTGAAATATTCTTTTAATAATGAGAATCCTATTTCACTAAATAGATATGAAGTGAATCAAAATTTCCAAAAAGAACTATCCATCAAAGTTATTGGCATAAACTCAAACACAAAAAAAGAATATCAACTTGAATTAGAAAGTTTAAACTTTATCTGGCAAAACCCAAAAATAAACCAAGAAAAACAATATGAAAAGGGTCAAAAAGGAGCCATAATTGAATTATTTGGTTGGCCTTATGAAGAAATTGAAAAAGAATGTGAGTCACTTGGAAAAATGGGATATTTAGGAGTAAAAGTTTTTCCACCACAAGAAGGAATTAAATCCGAAAATCAAATACAAAATGGGGAATTAAATCCATGGTATTGGGTTTATCAACCAGTTTCTTATAAATTGACATCAAGAATGGGAACAAGGAAACAATTAAGAAAAATGATAGTCACTTGTCGAAAAAATAATGTTAGAATATATGCAGATGCAGTAATTAATCATATGACTGGAGGTGGAAATGATGCATTTCCTACACACAGAAATAGTCATGGTGGGCATTGTTCAAAATGGGGAGCAAAAGATAGTTTTGCAGGATCACCTTATTTCACACATTCATTTGCGCATAATTATACTTTTGCAAAGGAAGTACTGTAATTTTATAAATTGAATTTTTATTTAGAAACCTGGAATGGAATTTCCAGCTGTTCCTTGGGGACCAATGGATTTTCATTGTGAAAGATCATTGGCAAGTTGGAGCAGTGGATTTTCTTTGAATTATGGATGGTTAGTTGGATTATCTGATTTAAATACAGAAAAGGAAAATGTTCAACAAAGAATTGCGGATTATTTAACAGATTTGTTGTCCATTGGATTTTCAGGATTTAGAATTGATGCTGCCAAACAGTAAGAAATCAACAAATTAACTATATTAGTATCACACCAAAATCTTTAGCTCAAATTCTAAATAAATTCAAAAGAAATCTCGGAAATGGTGATTTGCCTGATGATTTCATCACATGGTTGGAAGTCATTATAGGTGGCGAAAAAGATCTTCTTATGTGCAATGATAATTATTACAACTTTGGAAGAAATTTCGAAAATGAAATGAAAAAAGAAGGATTAAGTGAATCTGATGTTTTTAAGATCAAAATTTGGTCTTCTGATTATCCAAAAGAATTTCCAATTTGTGGACATTGGGTGATTCCATCAGAAAGATATGCAATTCAAAATGATGACCATGATCAACAGTTTGGAGGTTCTTCTTCAAGAGATATGGGAGATAAAGGTTCTGTTCTTGTTAAAGAACAAAATATTGAAAAACATCGTCATTTCAATAAACTTCTTTTTTCCAGAAAAGATGGAAATTGGAAAATCAAGTAAGTCAAAATTAAAGATGGAATTAATACGATAAGACTCATTCTGTCATCATATACATTCAAAAATGATGCCAAAGGTTTTCCAGATGGACTTTCAGATTGTAAATTATGCCAAGGTGATTATTGTAATGAATGCACAAAATCTATGCCAAAATCAAAGTGTCATGATTCATCTGTTTGTGGATATGAAGATTTACAAAATAATTGGAATAATGGTGTTTATACAAGAGTACACAGAGACAAAGGAATCATCATTGAAATGAGAAAATGGATGGGGCTTCCAGTTGACAGAACAAACGAACAATTGGGATTGCCAAAACATTGTGAATATCATTAAAACTGTTTTATTGAATTTGATCAAATTTTGGTTCAAAACTTTGTTCTCTTCTCCTGTGATATAAATAAACCAAACAAGAAGTAATGGAAACAAATAAAAATGAACAAACCAATAATAATACAATAAGAACTAAAGAAGTTAAAATTGTTGTATCAGTGCATTGTAATGGTATTGGATTTGCATTTGTATATGAGAATTTATCCATTCCTCTGAACATACAACAAACATATTCTCGACCAATCTCAGGACAGGCTTCACCCATACAAGTATCAGTTTGAAAGACATCTGTCAATATTGAGAAAATCCAATTTCTATCATAATGACAATTATTATCTCTCCAGCAACCTTTCCATTCTCTTTGAAATTTATTCCAATCACAACCAGGTGCTAAAACTGCTTGACATGTTCCAGGGTTTCCTTCTGAGTCACACATGCATCTTTCTGAATTAGTGCTCGTACAATTGGTGTTTCCACATGGTGATAACCTTGGTACAGCTTCAACACATTTTTCATTTCTACAACGTAATGTAGGTTCACATTCATCTGTGTATGAACATTCTTCACCTAATTTTGAGTTGTAAATTTCTTGACAAGTTGATTCTGTTTGTGATGGATTTCTACGACACTTAGTTCCTCCAGGACAAATTACCATGAAGTTTTCACCTTCTTGTCTTTCAGAAAGTTCTTTAGGTTCAACATCTTCACAATTTTCTTTTATAAGTTTTTGCTTTGCACACGTTTTTGTATTATATGAACAATATAAACCTTTTCCGCATTCTACAGGACCTGTTGGATCACAGTTCTCACCTATAGTTTTTCCGACACAAACTCTATTTTTGCATTGATGTGAATGACACTAAAAAAAAGAAGTGAAAAAGAATTTTAACCAAACTTCATCTTTTAAGAGACAATGATATCCTGGATATTTTTTTTTTGTGCACCTTCCATTGATGCATTTAATTCCTTCTAATTTTGGAGATCTGTTGATGAGAAAAAGAAATTAAAAATTACGATAAATAACAGTCATTGTGTGATGAACATGTTGAACCTATGAATCCATTTTGACAACGTCCATTTTGGCAAGTTAAAAAAATTTTACATTGTCTGTCTGCTCCATCACATGTTTCTCCTACATTTCCGTAATAAGTTTTACTACACCTTGGTAATTGTGAAGCTATTAAAGATATCAAACAACAAAAAATTAAAGTCTTCAACATTGTGTAATGTTCAAGTTTCCAAAGACAAACTGGAAGATGATTTTATTGGTTGAAAATATAAAATAAAAAAGATAAGTTTTTTTGCATTATTTATTTTTACACTTGTTACATATTTCATTGGCCACTTTTTTTACACTTTTTATTGTTTTTCTATGAATAAATTTGAATTGAATGGATGATTCATCTTTGAAACTCAATTCACCATCAAATTTCCAAATTTTCAAAACATCAAGTAATAATTTCTTTCTTTCATCAATAATATATTGTTTTACGTCAGATTTTAAGTATTTGGTGTGTGGAGAATTTCGAGAATACTTGTTGAAAATTTTGAATGATTTCAAATGTTGGAAATCTTCTTTTTGAAATTGATGCCATGCTGATATTTGATATTCAGAACATAATTTATATTTTTCTTGTTTCATGCATTCATCACAAACCACAAAATCATTCAAATCACAGTAAAATTCTTTTCCTACAGATTTTTTGCAATCTATACAAATTTTTGAATACAAATCTAAAAAAATTGAAAAAACAGTTGAATTTTTGTCTGTTTCATCTGATATTATATTTTGGTAGTGCCTTGAAATGAATTGATTCCATAAATCATCTTGATAAGTTAACTGAAAAGTCATTGTGCTAATTGTAGAAAAATTATGAATGACTTCACGAAAATCAAGAAATCCAAGTATATGACACCAAACATCATCTGATATATTCAATAAAATATTTTCACAATTCGATAAAATTTTTTGTTTTTTCAAATTTTCTGGAACTTGTAGTATTTTGTCTAATTTTCTTTTTTTTGTATATTTTTCTTTTTCATTCAAATAGTCAGTAGTTAAATTATTGATTATATTTTGAATTTTTTCATTTTCTTTTAGTTCTGGTTGAACATTAAAAACAGGTAATGGAAAATTTGATTTGAAACATTTTAAATGAAAACATTTTCCAAATCCTTCAGCACTTCTCAATCGAACTCTTATTTCATGTTTTTTTAAAACTTGTTGACAACCAGCACAAAGACTTCTGTTTGAAACACTTAATTCAACTTCAGCAAACATTATTTTTAATTGGTCAAATAGAACGGACCATTGAACGAATTAATTGACGTTATAGCAACATCAATTATTCCTCTAATTGAATTTACACACTCGATAGGTATCCTTTGCGTTTGAGAGAAATTATTTCAAATTGACCAGTGTTATTAAATTTTGTCGAGGAAAATTAATTTGTCCTATAATTTGAGGTTCTGATGACACATTTGGTGTGAAGAAATGAACAAATATTTTTTAATTCATAACTTCAAGTATAAATCATTGGAAGTTCCAACGCTAAACGCACCAATGAAAATTTTACTTTTTATCTGTTTGTTATTGTGTGGGTTACTCAATGCTCAAGTACAAGTTAACTGGGGAAAATGTCCTCAAATACATTCCACAGAAGAATCAGAAATACCATCATTAACTCCAAAGTTTGATAAGAACTTGTTTCTTTCGGTAAACACATTTGAAGTTTAACAAAAATAGAAACTTGAATGTGCTTATACAACAGTACCTTCCAGTTGGAAAAATCCAAATGGAAAAAACTTCACTTATTTTGTCCGTAGATTGAAAGCAGAAAATAAAAAAGGACAAGTAAAAACATTTTTTTGACATAACTTTAAAGATGTGGATTAATGATGGAGGTCCAGGTGGTTCTGCTAATTGGCAAATTTTTGGTCAAATATCTCTTTATTTCTATGAGTTACTTAATAGAGAATATGATATTATTATACCTTCACACAGAGGAACAGGTCATTCATCTGCTCTTGGATGTCCTCAAGAAGAAGATGAAAATTGGGCACAAGAATTAAGAAATCCAGGGAATTTATTTCAAGAATGTAAAGATTATATTACAAATAAATATGGAAAATATTTGGAATTTTATAATCCAACAGAAGCTTCAAGAGATATCTACAATGTTGCTGAATCATTAAGATCTTCTGCCAATGAAAATATTGTGATTTATGGGGTGAGTTATGGTGCATTTTTGATGAACAGATACATGTCAGTTTATCCAAACAGCAGACATTTAGTCATTTTAGATGGAAGTAATTTTTATTTTTTAAATTTTTTAACAATCAGTTGCAAGTCCACAATATTTGGAGTTTGTGAAATATGACTCCGAAGCAGATAGGGTTGGTAAAATCAATTTGGATTTATGTCAAAGAAATGAATTCTGTAGATCAAAAATGAAATATCCAAAAGAAGAACTAGAAAAACTATTCAAAGGATATGAAGATTCAACAAATCATTGTCCTGAATTTTACAAGTAATTTTTTTTTAAATCTATTAAACTATATTCTGAAGAAATGTTCCAAAAACACAATTCAAAGCAATTTTATTTGGATTAATTGCGAAAATTCCTGATGGTTTAAGTTGGGTCATTCCACCTTTAATTTCAAGAATAAACAGATGCAATGAGTTTGATAAGAAAGTTTTATCACATTTCTTCAAAACAATTGCTCAAAAAAAAGACTTGAAAGTTGATTACAGAGCAAATGCTGGATTGATTGGTTTCAACATTGGAATTCCAGAATTACTTTTCAATGAAACCTTACCTTCATTGGAAGATATTTTAAAAAAAGAAGAAACACTCAGATTCTCACCAAGAGTTTCGATTTTATATAGAATTATGAAAGATCATTGGTTCGCTACAAAACAAGATGAATTCTCTCAAAAATTCGCAAATACAAGACAACCATTTTTATTGATTCACGGAGGGTTGGATCCACAAACGCCATACTCCCAGGCACCTTTGTATTTCAACAAAGTGAAAAAGACTGAAACACAATATTTTGTTTCATTCCCATACTATGTTCATGGTGTAATTATGCACATTCATCAAAACTGTGCTCAAAATATTATGATAAATTTCATGAAAAATCCAACACAAAAACCAGATGAATCTTGCATTAAAAATTTGCCAACAATTGATTGGGAAGGTAAAAGAGAATTGTCCAGGCAAATTTCAACACATTTGTTTTCTGTGGAAGATGTTTGGGCAGGAATTTAAAATAAAAAATTATCTCTATAAAATATTGTTCCAGTAATTGTAAGGTCTTCAAAAATTCAAACTTAATTTTATCTTTCCAACAGGTTTTCTGAAAAAAAAAATTTCAATCTTAATGACAAAAAATATGGACAATAAACATTGGTTGTAAAGAATAAATTATTTATTAACATAGATTTTATAAACATTTACATGGTTCTTTACCTTCTCCATTACCCTATTTTATTTTCAAAAAATAAAGAAATGCTTACACAATCACAAAAACATTCTTCGATGGTGATGTACTTAATCTTATGCCCTGTATGACATTTCCTGACACACGAAACACATATAGCGTCACCTTCATTATCCAATCCACAGTCGCTGCAGTGATAATACATTTGAAACTTCAAATTTTCACCTGTACTACCAAAAGTGCATTTTTGTTCTTTTACCTTTTCATCCATATCATCCTGAGGTACTCCATGACCATATTCATCATATTCATACTTATTTTCACTTAAAGTTTCAAACTCATCAAACTCAGGTGTTGAGTACATCTTGAGAAATGAAAATGAAATAATTGGTCAATATTTCAAAACATCAAAAGAATTTATTCAGGTAACCTTTCAAAATTGTTTGTTTTTAACCTTTGATAAATATAAATTGCACCAATTGTAATTGAAACGCCACAAAAACTAGTCAAAGCCATCAACAATAAAATCAAAATTGTTGGAAATAGAGTCGGAGGAACACAGTCTTGGAATGTTAAAAAAAAATAAAAATTACTCAAAGGAGCAGTGTATGATCTTGAATACAATAAATCTTCAAAACCTCCCATTTGACAACATAAATAACGAGTAGCTATTGAACCACAATATTTTCCCATACAAGTCTCAGGTTGAAATGCTTCTGTTAACATTGAGTTGAACAAGCTGAAAAAAAAAATTGAGAAAAAATTAAGAAAAGTTTACCTTCTTTCCCAAGTACATTGATTTTTCTTCCAACAATCTGTCCAAGATTGAAATAACAATCTTCTGTCACAAACTGGGTTTCCAGTTTGTTTACAAGTTCCTTCTTCATTATTCAAACAAATACATCTTTCATTCAATGAACTAGAGCAATTTTTTTGATTATTACAAGGTACATCATAATCTGAATTGGATGTACATTGACCATTCATACAAACCAATGGTAAATAACAATCTTGATTGTGTTCACAAGTTTCTGTTATTTTTTTGAAGTAGACATTCTCACATTTTGGTTTTTCACCTTCTTTTTTAGCATAACATTGAGTTCCACCAGGACATATAACAAATGAATTATCACCATCTCTAACGTCAGGTCTGCCTTTTGGTTCAATGTCATCACATTCTTCACCAAGTATTTTTTGTTTTGAGCAGATTTTGTTTCTATATGAACAGTATAATCCTTTATCACATTGTATAGATTGAACTGGATCACATGTTTCTCCAATTGATAAACCAGTGCAGATACCAGCATCACATTTACTTGAGTAACACTTTGAAGTTAAAAAAAACAATCAAACTTGATCATTGTATTGACATGAGTATCCTGGGTATCTCTTTTTTGTGCATGTACCATGAAGACATTTAATTCCTTCTGCTGTCCCTGAATTCAAATAACAATCTTTTTGGGTTAGGATTTGTTTTTTTTTACGTGTGTGGCTGGTACATGAAGAACCAATATGTCCAGGTTTACAAAATCCTAATTATAATCATTGAGTTTTTTTTTTTTGAAATACCTTCTTGACAAGTCAAGAAAATTTTACAACGTCTTTTTGAATTTGCTCCAGCATCACAAGGTTGTCCTGCTGTTCCATAAGTTACATCTCTACATTTTATTTGGTTTTGTTGAAATGTCTTTGCTTGGATCTGTATGAAAACAAAGAAACAGAGACAGAAAACCAACTTCATTCAATCGATTTGTTCTAACTCGTTTTTATTGGATGAAAAAATCAAGGAGAATATTTCTCAATAAAACTATTCAAAAACCTAAAAAAATGATGAACAAATGGTCAATGAATATGAGTGGATAATTTTTATCCAATCATACTCTTGGAAAACTTGAGAAGAAAGAAAGGAATGAAGTCTTCTTTCATTGTATTGTTGGTGATTTTGTCAACTTTTTTTATTTTAGCACATGCTGAAACTAAAACTGCTGCAGTTAAAAAACCTGTTCATTCAAAACTACACCCAAAACCTCATTTAAAAAAACTTTCATCAAAAGAATTGAGTACAATAAAAAAACTCAAAGCTGTCAAACAAAAAATTGAAGAAAAAAAAGAAAAAATGACTATAGCTCACAAAAAAGAATTCTGGAAATACAATAGTTTCTTGGCTGATTATAAAAAACATACTGAAACTCTCAGAAAAGATTATTATTCCGCAAAAAATACATACAATAAACTTAAAATCAAATATAAAACTGATTCCAAATTATTAAAAAAAACAAGAAAACATTGGAAAGCAACAGAAGAAGACTTCAAAAAATCAACTGCCAAATTAGTTTCAGTGAAAAAAGCTTTATTGAAGTCAACAGCTGCTTACAAGAAATCAAAAAAACATTTCAGAAAAAGTCATAAACAAATCAATCATGAACTCAGAAAACTCAAAAAAATGATAAAACTGTCAAAAAGAAATTTGAATAAAAAATTCAAAAAAACTATCCAAGGAAAAGGAAGAAAGGGTAGAAAAGGAAATTAATTGAAAAATTAAAAATTCATTCAGAAATTTATTCACCTTTTTGGTTCTCCAATCATTTACTTTTTCAATCATCAAAGAACCTAATGTCTTTTTTTCCTTTGAATCTATTTTGGATCTGAGAATTCATTGAAACAAAAGAAAATGTTATCTCACCCTTGTTTCTATTTTCATTTTTATTAACGTCCAAAAGTTCAACACAAAAGAAATGCCATGGATTCTCTGGCAATATCAGAACAGTGATTGGGTTCGACTTGTTCGAACATTGTTTGGACTTGTCTGAACAAGTCTGTATATGAACATCAAATTATTGGACAAATTAATTTTCCGAGAAACCAATTTAAATTTACCAAATGAGAATCTGGATTCAATTCAACTTGTTTGGTATTAATCCAATGAACTTTTTAACTTTGATCATATATGATTGGCTAATTTTGGTCAACTAAAAAAAATCTTGAACAAAACAATCACTTTCGAAGAAGTGATGAAAGAACGAAAAGTTATTGTGACACTTCCAAGAAAAATTAAAAAATTTCAAGAAATTCTATCAAACAACGAAATTTCAACTGTTGATTCGCCAGAATTGGAGGATAAATCATATTATCCATCAGAAATAATAGAGGTAGGGTCAAAAATCAAAACACATAAACCTAACAACAAGAAAAATAACGAAGAAAGTGATGAACCTGTAAAAAAAAAAAAAAATACGATGAAACAATTAAATCTGTTGTAGAATTGATACATATGACTAGGAAAATTCAAAAACCAAATGATTTGAGAAAAATCAAAGATTTATTAGTTTCATGTCCAGTAAACGTCATTGAAACTTTTTTTGAGGTTATTGAATTTCCAGATGTTCTTCCTAAATTTTTTGCTCAATGGACCCATCAATCAAAGGAACAAGCTTTTATTTCAAATGTATTTTTTCCAATGGAATTAGAGGAACCAAATGATACTTTGAATTATCTGTATCAAAAGGAAAGAATCCATAAAAAATTATCGATTTGTGTGAAAAGTGATCACCCATTGAGTATGCTTCATGCTTCAAATATCATCAAACAATACTTCGAATCTGAAGAACAACTTCCTAAATGCTTCACAAAGTTGTTGGAAAGATCTAAAGAATATTTCAAGTATGAAAAATCAAAGAAAACTGATTATTTTCCTTTTTTTGAAATGGGGCAAATATGTTATTTTTTAGAAGAAAATCCAATGAATTTTTACAAAAAAAGTGAAGATGATCGATGTATTTACAAAGTAGAAACGCAAAATGATAATGTGGAGGCAATCAAAAAAATGTCCGATTTCTACCCACCATCGAATATATATTTAGGATATAATGAAAAAAATTCCGAGAAAGCTCTAAAGTTTTTCATTAAATCTGGAGAAAATTATGTTCCGTATGGTTATTTTGAAGCTGGTTGTTTGTTACTTAGTGAAAATAAAATTGACAGTGCGATAACATTCTTTGAAAAAGCATCCAAAAAAGCAATTTCTTCAGCATATTTGACTCTTGCCGAGTATTATCATGATATTTCTGATTATAAAAAAGAAAAGGAAATATATTTGGAAGCTGGAAAGAATGATGTTCCTTATGCATATATTTGTCTTGGAAATAAGTATAAAAGAAAAGTTAAAAAGAAAGCAAAGAGTTATTATGACCAAGACATTTTGGGAGGATACAAGTATTCTCTTACCTTGGAAGAAAATGATATTGAAAAAAGAAAAAGAGATGCAATCACGAAGCTCACACAATATTTTGATTCTTTATTCAATACCAATTAATCAACTTTATCACTTTTTTCGTTTGAGTCCTCGTTTTCTTCATCACTTTCATTGTCTGAATGCTTATTTTCTTTGTCACTTTCTTCCTCTGAATCCTCATCATTCGAATCTCCAAATTTTACAGTTATTTTAGAACTTTCATTCATAGATATAATGTTTCCACAATCATATGTATGGAAAATTGCTTTAGAAATGCTATTTGTTTTGATATTATTTTTTTCAAAGTAAGAAAAAGTGTGTTGTTCAAAATCTTCTAAATTTTTTTGCTTTAATAATCTTTCATATAGAGACTTGGATGGGTGTTTATATGATTTGTACATCCCAGAACTAATAGCGTAATATTTTGCAGAAACATAGTCCCAAAGAAAATTTTATTTGGAAAATTTATCCCATTTTGATTTGAACGCACGTCTAAAGTTTTTAAAAGTTTCTGTAAAATATTGAGGTGATCATTATCTGGATGAGAAATAATTATTTCAAAAGATTTTCTTCGAGTAACTTTAAAAATAAGCTGATCAATAAGGTCTTTTTCCAGTCAACTGACATAGTTTCAGGAGCTCTTGATGAACTTAAATCTATTAACATGACAGGTTTTCCTAGTATCTCCAAAGTGGAACATGAACCTTGCCCAACATCCCACACACAAATTTTTGAGAATGACATTAACAAATCAAACGAAAGAAGTGGGTTTTTTGTGATTTTATGCAAATCATTGTCAATAGTCATGAATTTTATTGTAATATTATGATTTTTTGTCATATTTTGAGAATCTAATGTTTTTTTTAATAAAAACCATTTTGGAAACTTTGTCCGGTTTTAGTTGATTTCTTTTCTCTGTGATCATGTTACCAACAAAACTCCAATCTCTTTCTACATTCGCACTTGAACCTTGAATGGACAATAACTTTCTTGCAAAATACATAATTTTGGATACTTTTTAGAATTGGTTTTCCAATAAGCAAGAATATTTTCACTTGGATCTTGTGGTAGTTCATTGACATAATTGATTAATTCGTTATTTTGAGAAGTAGTCCTTTGAAATTTTATACCATACAAGTTTTCAAAGTATTGAAATTCTTTTTCCTTTTCTTCTTTTTTCAATTCTTCGTCTAGTATTTCTATTTTATTTAATTCCAATTCTATGTATTTCACCACTTGTTCTTTCATTTCATCTGTTAAAAAAGAAAGTGTCTTTAAGATTGGATTTACAAAAGCAGTGGCATAAAAAAGAATATCAATGTTCTTCCATTCATCAATCATTTTTTCTTCAATTGCCTCCATCATATTCAGCACATCTCCGCCCTTGATTTCTTTTTTGATTTTTTGACAGTGATTAATTAAATTTCCTATCACTGGAACCATTCCAGAAATACTGATATTGGAATTAACATATGATTTTTCAAAGTATTTTGATGCTGTTCTAAATGGTGTCAAAAACTTAATGAGAAATTCAAGTCGACCATATTCTTCCTCAGACAAATTTTCAACTTTTGTCTTGATGAGTTTATCGTTTTTAATCAGTTCAAAAGCAATTCTCAAATCCTCTTTCAATTTGTGAATTCTTTCAATCATTTGTAAGAAACTATTCCATCTTGTGTCGTTGTCATCCAATAAAACTAGGTCTTTGGAATTATTCTGAAGTTGAGCTGCTCTTAATTTCTTTAAAGCCGAGAACTTTGTCGAAATAATTGGACAATCTTGGAACATTTCTTTTGTAATACAAATTTCTAACAATCCTGTTTTAATAGGCAATTGTAAAGCATGGCAATTACAATGAATATTTTTATGCTTGAGAATAGCAGCAGCATTTTTGAGATTGGATCCTCCATCAATGACTTCAATTATTTGGCTATTTTCAATACCAAATTCTTTATATAAGCTGTTATAATGTTCAGCCAATATTTCTCCAGAGATATGATCTTCTTCTGCCAAAACAGTTCCCAAATTGATGGAAATATATTCTCAATTTTCGTTAATATAATGCAAGTTGATGCTGCTGGTATCCAATTGTTTTGTATTTTTTCCATCATAAGCTTATACCATTTTCCTTGAATCATAGAAAATGGTCTGTTTTCCATAATCATCATCAACATGATATACTTTGCTATTTCTTTTCGTTCATGAGAAGAAAAACTTCTGTCTATGGATTCCACAGAGTAAAATCCTTTCTCTATTAATATTTCTTTATTATGTTTCTCCATGTGTCTTTTTAAAAGAGTGGTATACCCATTAAACTCTACTTTTGAATCACTGCATCCAACAATGGTGCACTTTGCTTCTTCTCCTTTGACAACCTCTTCAAAATAAGTCAACCAACTCGATCTTTTGTCGTACTTTCTCTTCTTTTTTTCTTCTGACATCAAGCGCAACTCTTTTCAGATTAAAAGCCTATTTATACATTTTTGAACGAAAATTTACACACAGTCCGCCCATACAAGTTTTTTGTGATATCAAGATTTCATTGGTTGGTTATTTTTAGCTTCTTATTAGGACTTGTTCGAACAAGTTTGTTCAAACACTTGTTCAGACAATTTGTCAGAACTCAATCACTGTATCAGAACAACTTAAAGGAAAATTCAAGGAAAATTCAAATGTGAAAAAAACTAATTTTAGTTCAAAATGAATACTTTAATCAAAAAACCACAAGATTAAGAACATAATAATTCCATAAAGTGGAGTTAGAACTGTTGAATCTGAACTGACACTTGAAGGATCAGTTAAGTCAGATAATTTGAAACTTCCAGTCATATTATCCCCTTCTGGAATCGAAATACGAATAATTTTAACTGATGAAGTATACCCATCGAAAGTGTAGTTGCAATTTCCTGAACAATCAACTGAATCGAACAAATATTTCATCATATAAGGTTTTTTGTATTCGGTTTTAAATTCTAAAAGCAATTTTCTTTTGTTGAAATTATTTTCTTTTAAAATGTACCATTGAATTTCATATTTTGCTGGTGTTTTCATCAATTCGAAGGTATTCATTTTATACGGGTATTTGAGAGCTATAATGACAGTGTTGGAGCTTTCATAAGTCCCATCATAACTGGATGTTGTGAATTTTGAAGAAATTTGATTCACATGATTTGGTAAGTTGTAAGATCTTTCAATCTTTAGATATTTGCCAAGCGAATCATCTTTTAATTCATTGGAATTTGTCATTCGAATATCAGCAGCATAATTAGTTGACTCACGTGCAACCAAAAGAGTAAAGTTTTTGAGATAACTGTGACGGACCCAAGGTAAATTAAAATTCCAAGGAATTGTTAATATTGGATCATTGAAAGTATCTCTGAGGTCTGAAGTAGGACCAACATGAATATTCATTGGTGGATCTCCAAACACATTCAATTTATGTTGTATAACTGAAGGATTAGCAGTATTCTTGTTGACGATTTTAATTTCAATGAATTCAATGCCACTTGGATTTGATATGTAGTCAAAATAGAATTCAGTTGATGTACAAGTTGAAGAGCAATCTCTCACTTTTATCAGATGTGTGTGGCAGGACTGTGACATAAACTAAAGTTTATTTACACAAAAGGCGGAAATTCAAAACCTGACGGTTTCTCTTCCAGCTTCGCCCTGAGCAATTTAATAACTCCAATCTAATTGAAACATTTAATTTATTACTTTAATTTACAATTACCATTTTACCATTTAATT
>JABLTG010000196.1:0-33288 GCA_016618085.1 Neovahlkampfia damariscottae | reverse complement strand
AATATTTTTTCCTTCTCTGTAAAGATCCATCTGAAGATTTTTAAATTATACCTTTGTAAATAAAAAATTAAATTCAAAAAAATCTCAGATTTTACAAACGATCAAATAAATTAACAACTACAACATCGTCATAAGTTGCTCGATTGCTCAATAATTCCTCTAATTTTTTTCGACTTGAATCCATCCATTTTTTGTATTCTTTTAATAACAGTTCTTTAAACAAAATTCTATTGGCACAATGAAAACCACAAGTTTGAGTATTTGCACCTTGAAAACGGTGTTGATTAAAACTAAGTTTATATGGAGAATTGTACATCAAATAACTTAAATAGGTGTGATTTTGAGCCTTCGAAATTTCTGATCTCAAAATCTTAGATTTTGAAGCATTGTTTTTATATGCAGCTAATTTTAATTGTTTGTCTGGAAATAAACCATATGGATCAAAGAATTCAACCAATTCCTTTTTTTTATGGAATTTATTTTTTTCTGTAATTTTATTTATGCAACAATAATGCCGTAGTTATCTGTTTGGTGATACATAATAATTACACTTCCATTATTCACATGGAGTAAATGTTCTAAAGTATCATATTGATATAATTCATGATAAGAAAGCATTTTATGTTGACCATTAAATATTTTTTCAACTTGATGTTGCTGAGTGGGTATTGTTTTAAAAATTCAAGTTTACTTTGCATTGTTTCAAAATCCCAGATTTTTCAATTATATTTAATATATTTTAATATTTATTTTAAATTAAAAAATTTCATTAAAAATATACTTTTGTAAATTTTACTCATAAGTTTGGCAAATTTGAAAAAAAAATGATTTCTATTGGTTATAAGTTAGACCAAAAAGCAAAACCAATTGCTTATGTCAAAGGTGGTGTTGATGATGATAAAGTTATATTTTTAAATAAAGACAACTTGGACGGTACTCTTCAAGAGAAACAAGCAGAAGAAAAAAAGAAAAAAAAAGTTGATATTTATGATTACATTTCAGAAACTGAACTTCAAAAGAAAATAAAAAAAGTCTATGGTGGAAAAATTCGTTTGACAGGTAAAGATTATAAATTGGTTAATCAACTTCTTACAGAAAATATTGAACCTCAAGATGAAAGATTAAAAAAAATTTATGATTTAATGAAACCAGAAGTTGAAGCAAGAGCAGAGAAATCTGAATATATTTGCTATGATGGTATTTTACAACAAATGGCACGAAAAAATGAAAACGGTGACATTATTACAAGGCAATATGTTGCTGCTCCAAGTGAATCTGGAAAATCAACTTATCTTTCAAAATTAGTTCAAGAATACAAAAGATTAAACCAAAAGCTAAAATTTATTTGTTCAGTGATACTCCAAAAGATCCAGTTCTTGACAAACTCGGTGTGATTCGAATCAAATTAGATGAAGAATTAATTGAAGATCCAATTGAAGCTGAAGAACTTGCAGGAAATGAAGAATCAGATTTTCATAGTTTAGTTATATTAGACGATATTGATAGTATCATCAATAAAAAAATATTCAAACAAGTTACTGCTTTGAGAGATCAATTGTTACAAAAAGGACGTCATCATAAAATTAGTGTTATTTGTACAAATCACAAACTTACAGATTATAAAAATACATCAATTATTTTAAACGAATCACAATTCATAACTTTATTTCCAAAGGCTACTTGCTTAAAAAATTTTAATTACATTTTAAAAACTTATTGTGGAATGTCAGAGGAAGAAATTAATCGTGCCTATAAATTACCAACAAGATGGGTTACTATTTCAACTACATTTCCAAGATATGTTTTATATCAAAGCGGTGTTTATTTGTTGTAAATTCTTCGCAATTACTCGCTTCATCAATATTTTCATTTTAATTTAAATTATTTTATTTTTTAAGTTATAAGAATGACTGACTTGTTGAAAAACGAAGTTGTTGAAAAAATTCAAGTATGGGAAGATGATCTTTTAAAAATACAAGATCTTTATGCTGAATTCAGCAGAAGTATTACAGAATATGATAAGGCAACCGATGTAGATGAAAGAAAAAATTTATTAGAAAAAATTACAGAGTTACATGACAAAATAGTTGAAGAATTGGATACTTTGGGTGGAGACGTCGGAGAGAATTATAATGATTTAAAAGATGTACTTGGTTCAAAGTACAAATCTCTAGATGAAAAATACGACGATGTACAAGGTAAAGGGTATTTCAATTATGGGGAAAGAGAAGGAAAAAAAGAACGTGAAGAAATAAAAAAACTATTCAAACTTTCAAAAGAAAAACTTGACAATACCAATTTAAATAACAGGGCTGTCGATAAATTGGATGCATTGAATGATTATATTGCAAAATTCGAAAGTAATTTTGGAAAAAAGGGAGTTTTAGTAGATCTACATAGTAAGTTGGAGAATAGAGCTAAAGAAATGTCCAGAATTGTTGCAGAAAAACCTGATGATAGTCCTTTTCAAACTCCATTTAGTACTCCAAGCAAAACTCCAAAAAAAGGTAAAATTGCCGATTTTTCACCAATGCCACTTCCATTAGACCCTGAAGATAAAAAAGAGATTGAAAAAATGATTGAAAACCCTGAAATGAAGGCTCAAATTATCGACAAAATTATGAAAGCATTCCCAAGTTTCAAAAAAGAACAATTAGATTCATTGAGTGTAAAAGATTTGTTGGAAATATCAATTACTCTTGGATTTGATTTTAGTAATCTTAATCGATTGAAAGCACCAGAAAATGCAACTAAAGAAGTCAAAGAACTGGCGCAAAATTTGGAAAATTTAAAACGAGAAAGAGAAATCCAAGAAGAGTTCAATAGATTAAAAAATAGAATTCAAGGAGAAGAAGCAATTACAGCAAAAGAAAAGAAAGAAAAAATATTAAGTGATGCTGCAGAAATTCTCAAGGAAAAGTTTAGAAATAAAAAAAGTGCAAAAAAATCCAGTCAAATATCCGTGAAATCACCGAAACCTAAGATTAACCAAATCGAAGAAAAATATATTGAATCCATCAAGAAATCTAAACCAAAAGGTAAAATCCAATTGAATGAACAACAAGTTTTAGGTTTAGGATTTTCATTGGAACAAAACTTAGATTTGATTAAAAACTCGGATTTTGGAGTAACTGAAATGCAAATAAAGCCAACAAAAAAGTTAAATCAATCTTCAGCGAAAAAGGAGTCCGTCATCAAAAAGGTCAAACCCCTTTTTGGAGTTTATGAAAGAATTCAGAAAGGAGAATGCTGGGAAATTTGATGCAAAGACGATGATGAAAGAAGGTGCAAAAGCTTACAACGAACAAAAAAATGGTGGTTATTCATAAATGGAGCCATCTCAGTGCAAACCAAAAAAGAAATCAAAAAGTTCAATGTATAATTATGATCATGTTTTTGTTAAAGAAGAACCAAAAAAACCAGATATATCCATTCAGTTGAATCAAAGTAAAGTTGAAAAAGATTATACCAACAAGAAGGGATTTGAAAAATTAGCTGAAGGTTATAAAAAATATATTGAAAGCCAAAAGTATTAATTTTGAGGACAAATTTTTAAAGTGAATTAAATTTTTTATCTGTAAAAATATAAAATGGAAACAGAAGAATTTGATTATTATTTAGATGGTGATGAAATAAATATTTATGGTGGTAGTTTTGATTTATTTCAAAGGATTAAAGATTTGATCAAAACGCCGATTAGATTGAATTATCCGCCAAGTTACAGAGAATTTTTACAAAAACATGGAAATTTATTGATTACTGAACTTTGGATTTGTAAAAAACCTATTCAAAAAGCATTTGATAAAATTTTAAATATAATTTCATTCGGAAACTGGCAAAAGAAAAAAGATGAATTGAATTATGATGATTTATTTCATTTATTTGGAATTGCAAGATTGGCGACAAATCAATATGTTTTATTTGAAAAAAATCAAGTTTTGAATATTCAATTTGTTGACAAAAATTATTTTCGATCAGCAAAAAGTTTATTCATTTCAAATTATAAGGATGTTGTTCCATTTAATTTAAATACAATGCATGAAAGATGTTTGGAATTAATTGGAGCTGAAGAAATGTTTTTGTATAGAGGTGGTTCAACAAATTGCCAACATTTCATATTCAATATGTTCAAAGCAAGTGATTTAATGAACGCAGTTATTGAAGAGTTTGTAATGCAAGACGCAAAAAGTTTAGTTAGTTCTATGCCTAATGTTGTTCAAAAATTTATCAATGGAGTTACAGATATTGCAAGTTTCTTTGATCATGTTTTGTATGGTGCTGCATTGATGAATGAAACCTCAAAATCTGAGATTTTGAAATTGGAAAAAAATAAATTTGGAGGTTCAATAATTTATTGTTGATTTAAATATTTTTGATGCTTGTCAGTTTTTTCATGCTTCGTCTTATTTATTCTGGTATATTTTCCACCACACGGACATTTAAATCCTTCATTTCTATATTTTCTACACCACTCTTCTAATGAGCCACCACACATTGCTAAAGTTAATTTATTTGGAATATGTGCATTAACAGAATCTAATTTTTTTGACCAATAAGCTTCTCTTGCTTTTAATCTTGACAAATTACTGCATGGATAAACTTCAATCAATTCAATCTTACAATTATTTGGATCTTCATTAATTATAATGGAAGAAGTATATTTGTTGTTTTTTGCTTTACTTCTGTGTTCAATGAGTCGAACATGAAGATCTCTTGTTGTACTTCCAACATAAACTTTTGAATTGATTGAATTAGATATTTTATATATTTTTGAATCATTGAACTCATTCACGTATTTTCTTTTGGTTGTTGCTTCTGTCATTGTTGTTTTATATATCAGTATATTTTAATTAGTTTAATTGAAAATTAATTATTTATTATTTATTTTTGTTGCAATAGTTGAATTTCAATTAAAGACTTAAAAATCTAAGGTATAAAAAAGTAATCGAAAAACAAACACCTACAAATGTCCATTTTCCAAAAATCACAATTAACTTTGAAAGATATCCCAACAGAAATTGTAATTGAGCATATATTTCCTTGGGTAATGCAATTTAAATTCAGAGATTGTAAAATTCCAAGAATGCTTATTGATTACACAAGGATTGAAAATCCAAAAATGTTAGTTGAATACAATGAACTTGATAATTTCACCGCTGCTCAAAACTTACAAAGATTATATGAACAAATGAAGTTTCAATTACAAGAAAGTGAAATTAAAATGAATGGAGTTTTGCATTATTCTGACGATTATGATGAATTTGATAAATTACCATTCTATTCTTTTTATTAATGATGAGAGAGCTCAAATAAAATAGAAGATTTTAAAAAATCGGAAGACGCTTTGGACTTTTATAAAGCTGAGCTTTTAGGTGATGAATGGGATTTTTCAGAATATGATTTTTATTTGGAAGCATTATGCGACAAAAGATTTAGTGACCAGTTGTTTGATAAATTATTAGTTGATCATAAGTTTTTACTTGAAATGAAATAAATAAAAAAATTTTTTAATTTAAAATTGCATCGTATAAATTATAGTGATGCAAAAAAACAATAACCAATCAAACTTCTGGTGTCTCTCAATTTTATGGTATGATGATGATTATAAATATCATGTAGAAGATAAACGCGCAGAACTCGAAAAACCTGAGATATTCGAATCATATAACGACTTAGTTGAATATTTAGTGAATAAAATAAACAAAGAAATCAAAATTATTTTAACTGAAAGTTTAATGGATGGTTATACAAACGAAGATCTTCATGAAATATATCCAAATTTTGGTAAATATTATGATTTTGATGAAAATGAATTTTATTTTAAAGATTGTGTTTACTCGTTGGATTTAGCTGTTAAATTGCGTGATGAATTCTTTAAAGGTGAATATTTGCCATATAAACTAGATTTTCAAATTGATGAAATTAAAATACATGAAAAATCCAAATAAATAGGATGGCTGGAAATTAATTATTTGTTTTTTAAAATTGGTCATTGAATTTCAATTAAAGACTTGGAAATTATAAGGTATACAAAAAAAAAGCGAATCTCAATGATGAATGCTTCTCGCTATGAACTTCAAAAATTAACCAAAACTATTTATGAATATGTGAATCATAATGAATTAAATCTTTTAATGGATTGTGATTCACATATAATGTTAGAATATTTATCGGATCATTGTTCAGTTTCTAGTTCAACATATTCCCAAGCGTTTAATACTGTAACAGATTGTATTTGTTCTATTTTAGAAAAAATAAAAAATTTCATTGAACCAGTATTACAACATTCAATTAATAAACTTAAAGAAGCTAGTATCAATGATATTTATGATTATGAAGAATATAGAGAAAAGCAAAAGCAAAAACAATTTTTCTCATGTCATTCCTATGGATTTAATTACTATATTAATAATAGGAATAACATGTATAAACCAGTGAAAACGGAATTTCCAAAGAAATACGAAAAATATGTTAAAAAATATAAGAAAATATATGACGATATAAACGCTGTATTAAATTCTCAATCAAGATTAAAAACCTTAGAATTATCAACAGAACCATTAGACGTTGGCATAGTTTACGAATTAGTTCATAAATTAGAGGCGCCAACGTCAAGTGATACGCATGGTAAAGTTTTCAGCAGATCCGAATTAGGATTATAAATTAATTCATTGCCAAATAAATCTGATTGGTCAAAAAAGGTAAACTCGAGTTGACTTTTCAAAAAAAAAAAATAAAAAAATTTATTTCTGGAATTTTACAATACTCAAATTTCCAAAAAAATAATTCAAAATCGTACAAACCCATTACTTTTTTCACTCAGTCCAACATCTGTTTTAAAAAAGTTATTTTCAAAACAATTACCTTCACTAATGAAATTAAAAATACATTAATTCAATCTCTTCACAACAACTTTATTCTACACTTCTTCATTTTATTTTTCAAATTCCAATTGTTAAAATAAACCCAGAATTTATAAATTCTTTGAAACTACATTCAATTTCCAAAATTTTGAAAGTTTAATTTATAAACGTTGGTTGATATTGTTTGTTGGTTTCCTGAACTGTTCTTTTGATCAACGCACAGAGGTTTGTTTTATAATTTCTTTGGTTCTGGCTGCGATTGGTGGTTGGTTCTGTATTGGAATTTTTATAGTCTTTGAATTCCAAAATTTAGTCGCTGAAAAAAGTCATACCCCCTACTACTAAAATAGGAATTAAGAAAAAGAATGATATATTATTCAATACTTATTATTCACTCGATTTTGATTGTCTAAATATTGCTTGTATCTGTGATTCAACATCATCAAAAGAGATATTTGATTATTTCTCTTCAGAGAATAATTCTTTGAAATTTTCATTTTTAAGTGATTTTAAATTTAAGAATGGTGATCTCAGATTTTCTATAAATGCAAAAATATTTGAAGGTGAGTTGCAATTTGGAGAGATAATATCTCTTGATCATCAGTATTGCATTTTTCAAAAATCCCAATTTAAAATTTTATCTTTTTCGGCTTCTAAAGATAAATATATACTTTATACATCGATGGGAAACCCAAATTCAACATTAGATTTTATGCAAACAGATTAAGGGATAATTTCTTTTCACCAAAAATTTCAAACTGATTTTGATCAGTTTTTCAAAGAGGAATTTTTAAATGGGATAACTCAGTTTGAAGAAAATATTTTAAATACTAAATTGTATAACAACTTCAAAAAAATCATTGATTTCACGATAAATTATGATGAAAAGAATGAACCGACCAGATGTAATGTTCAACAGATTTCGATGAAATTAAATCGTTATATGGAAATTAAAATATCAAGAAACCAAACAAAAAAAGATGTTTTCAACGTCAAGATCACATATAATTTAGTACATCCGATTTTGTTTCAATTCAAAAATGGAACAAAAAAAGCAACCAGTCATGGACACTCACGAATTATCAACATGAGAAATTTCATTTCAAACATATTCTGTTAAAATGTCAATTACAAAATATTAATTTTTTTTATGAATAAAAATAATTTTGAATGCCAAATCTGAATCTGTGGCTTCTAATCTATATCATCATTCTGATTGGTCGATTTCACAAACATTTTTTTGATAGTTATGTGGTTACAAGGATTATTAAAGAAAAAAACAAGTTATGAAACAAGTCCACAAACAAAAAAATATTTAAAAGAAGATGAAATTTTTGATGAAGAAACACCAGATGGTTTTGTTGATGTTTCAAAACAAACAAACGAAATTTTGAAACATAATTTAAAAATGAAATCCAGCAATAAAAAATCTTCAAAAAATTGGATCCGAGAAGTTAGAGATAAAGACAATTTTATTCTGTCCATAGATATTGACCAAAAAGTGAAGTAATTTTTTTTTAACAAAATGTTGACGTTTAACAAAGGAATTTAGAATTTGTTTTAGATAAAAAAGATTTATCAAGACTGAAGACTATTAATGCAGATAATTGTGACATTGAAGAAATTTCTGAAAATGAATTTCCACTTTGCATGGCTTTAGAGAGATTATGGTTAAACAACAACAGAATTGAAAATTTGGATTTATTATTAGAAACAATATCACATTGTTGTCCTAATTTATTGCATTTGTCATTGTTGGGAAATCCATGTTGTCCTATAAATGATTCAAAACTGTATAAAGAATATCAATTGAAAATCATCATGGCTTTTCCATCTATTCAATTTATAGATGCTGATGAAATTTCATGGGATCAGAAAAAAATTATATATGAAGATAATGAAGAAGCATTTGGAAAGATAGAAGAGGATACAGATGAAGAAGATGATATTTCGGATGTGGAAGAGATTAGTGAAGAGGTCGTTGAAGAAGAAGGAGAAATAGAGGACAATCTGGAAGAAACTGAAGAAGAGAATATACAGAAATTAATAGAATTAAAAAAACTTGAAATTGAAACCAAAAAAAAGCAAGTTGAAAATTTGATGAAATATCAAAAAATTCGTGAGAATTTAAAAGATAAATCAGAAGAAATTTTGGAATTTTTTTGTGATAAAAACATCAATAAACAAATAGAGATGCTTTTAAAACAAATAGAATTTGGTGTTCAATCTTTGTATCTTTTTGAAGACTTTGAGCATCTGGAACAAGGAATTGACATTTTGAATGGATTGCTCGAATTAATCAAATCAGAAATGGAAAAAATAAAAGAAAAAATCAGATTAGATGAAATAAAAATGGAAAGAATTCGAAAAGAAGAAGAAGAGAGATTGAGATTAAAAAAAATTAGAGATGGTAAACAAACTATTTTTTAACACGAACATTTTTAAAGAATTTATGAAATGGGAGTTAATTGAAAGGTCTAGGATAAAAAGAATGCAGGCATACAAAAAAAAGAAAAAAAAAGAAAACTTGGAAGAAGAACAAAGAAAAGAAGAAATATTAGATTTGATGATCTTGGACGAGATGGCCATTTTATCCAAATTAAAAAAGGATGAAACAGAGGAAGAACAACCTGATTTGAAGTCAGAAATTCAAAAATATTTGAAACCTTTATTGTAAACTGAAAAATAATTCAATCATTTTCATTGGATTATTTTTTTTTGATGTTCCAAACATACTCTCATCAAGTGGCTGGTCACAGTTCAAAAAAAAAAAAAAAAGATTTAGGTTTATTAGTCAAAGATGATTTTGTTTATAAAAAAAAAGAAGAGAAAGAATTCAATTTCTATGAAGAAAAAGTCAAAAAAATTGAAAACATTGTAAAATTCATACCCAGATATTTTGGTGTTTTTGAGATTGAAAATGAAGGTATTTTAGTTTTTATTTCTAAAAATAAAGAATACTTGACACTTGAAAATTTGACATTCAATTTTGAACAACCTTGCATTTTAGACTTAAAAATTGGGAGAAAAACTTATGAACCAACAGCAAAAAAAGAAAAAATAGAATATGAAATTAGCAAGTATCCACAACAAAAAGAGATTGGATTTCGTTTTTCAGGCATGAAAGTCATTTAACATTCATATTTTAATTTTTGATTAGATTTTTAATGGACAAGAAGAATACACTCATTATGATCAATTTTTTGGTAGAAGTATAACTGAAGATAAGTTAGAAGATGCGTTCAAATTATTCTTTTCACAAGCAAATTCCAACATTATCACTAAATTTTTGACAATTTTGAAAGAAATTGAAAATCTGTTCGAAAATGACCAAAAAGAATATAAATTCATTTCAAGTTCTTTATTATTTATTTATGAAAGTCAAAATCATCAACTAAAAAATGACCAAATCGTCCTAAAAATGATTGACTTTTGTCACGTAATTCACCAAGAAGAATCAAGTTCAATTGATGAAGATTATCTTCATGGAATTAAAAATCTCATTAAAATTCTAAAAAAAATAAAAATAATTTAAAAAGTCGGAATTTTGTTGTTTAATTTTGGACCAATCAAATTAAAATAGAACGGTCAATTTTGAAAAATGTCTTCAGTTACTGAAGCATTTCACAATAAAATCCTCTTTCTTACAGGATGCACAGGATTCATCGGAAAAATTCTCATTGAAAAAATTCTATACTCACTTCCTAGTGTGAAGAAAATTTACATTTTGATACGAAAAAAAAAAAATAAAACACCACAAGAAAGATTAAAAGAAGAAATTATGAACTCAAGATGTTTTGAAAGATTAAGAAAAAAATATACACAGTCAGAATTTGAAAGTTTTTTTCAGGAAAAAGTTAAACCAATAGAGGCTGATTTAAATGATGTTGAACCACTTGAAAATATAGTTTCAGAAGAAATTAAGAAAGAAATACAGATTATTATTCATAGTGCTGCTACTTTACATTTTAATGAAAGATTAGATAGAGCTATCATCTCCAATGTTTTTGGAACTTTAAAAATGATCAATTTTGCAAAAACCTGCTCAAATTTTGAATTATTTTGTCAAATTTCAACTTGTTATACAAATTTTCCACATTATGATTATGTTGATGAAAAAATTTATCCTTTGAAATTGCCCAATGAGGAAGATATTATAACTTTTTGTAAACGAGTATGCGCATTAACCAATGAAGAGGAAATTACAAAAATTGAAAAAGAATATTTACAAATATTTAATTATCCAAATACTTATTCATTGACCAAAAGACTTACTGAGAATTTATTACAACAAGTCAGACCAGAGAATTTTCCATTGGTCATTATAAGACCTTCTATCGTCGGTTGCTCATTATATGAACCATATCCTTGTTATATTGATGCATTATCAGGATTAGGTACTGTTTATATTTCAACTGGTCTTGGTGTTTGTTCAATTGCACCAGGAAGTCCGAAAAATGTTGCTGATATTATTCCTGCTGATTTTGTTGTGAATTCAATCATCTTAGTGGTTTCAAAGCATCTAAATATCAAAAAATTGAAGGTTTTACATGTTGGAAGTTCAAGCAGAAATCCAGTTGTTTGGGGCGTTGCTCAATACACAATGCTTTGGTATTGGAATAGTCATGTACCAAAACAGAGTTTTTTCAAACCAAGGTTTAAATTTTATGATAATCCATTGAATTTTCAATATCATTTTTTTTTGAATTATTCTTTGCCTGCAAAAATATTTTCAGGTGTTTCAAGTGCAATTCCTATCAGTTCTTATCAAAAAAATTCAAAAATGATGTCAAATTTAGAAAATAAAGCATATCAAATTGCAAAAGCATATGACGCATTTTGTTCAAAAGATTGTATTTTTGATACAAGAACATTGGATTATTTGAGAAAAAATATTTCTCAAGAAGAGAATGAAATATTTTTTACAGATCCAAAATTAATCAACTGGACATTATATTTACAATCATTTCTTTATGGAATTCAAACATTTATACTGAAAGAAGAGATTTTAGAACCTACATCAAGAAATTTAATCACAACTTCATTTTTAGCTCCAAAATACTCAATTTTCAAAAAAGAACCAAAAAATATTCAAGAATCTGTTTTCAATTCAAAAAGAATTCATTCATTAGTTTCATCAATAATGCAAATAAGTCATGATAATGATACATCTCCAGTTACTTTACAAAAGTATCTTTCACAAGTAAAGAAATTCATGTATACTTCATTTTCAAATTCAAAATTTACACAAGAGATATCAAGATTATTAATTAGATACATGAATGTAAATTACAAATCAATTTTGGTTGATGAAAATGATTGTGTGAATATTAGAAATTTATCAGAAAATGAAGCCAATGGACCAATTATTTATTTTCCTACAAGAAAGCAAAATGGTGATTTTTGGATTATTCCTTATATATGTTTGATTTATGGTATTTCTATTCCAAGAACAAGACTATCAAATGTTTATTTGATGAAGAAATTTTTATCAGTTTTAGGAGCTTTTTTTCCACCTGAAGTGAAAGATGATGAATTGGAACAAGCAATTTATGAAGAGTATATTTCTCAAATGTTGGAGAATTCAATTCCTTTTCAATTTTCATTGAATGACGATGATACAAAACCAGATTTTGATATTTTGAAATTATTGATTAGTTCATTCAATAATAATCGATTATCAAATGCAACCATCATTCCTGTTGAAATTAAACATCTCAATTTCTCAGAACTGCAAGTGATCACATTACCAGCTATTTCATTGAAAAATTTCATTAATGAAAATTCCCAAGAAAAAAATGTTGAAATGTTGACTCAAAGATTGAGTGATAGAATATCATATTCATTTCATAACATTCCAATTAAAGATTTTATCAAAAATATTCAAAAATCAAAACTTTGAAGTTTTAATAAAGATTTTTTTGAATCAAAAAAAAAATAAAATACTTAATCAACATTTCCAATGATGAATATGAATACAAAGTAATTTTATTTTCTCCTATGAGTGAGTATAATTCAAAATCTTTTCGAAAATTCTTCTAACAATTTTCTTTGGTGTGACGAAATGGATGGTTTTATAATTTTAATGGTTTCAATCACATCATTGAAAGTAATACAAACAGAATGCTTTTCATTGGATGAATTCAATTTCAATTTTTCTTCAAATTCATTTTTATCATCCAATAAAAATAAATATTCACGTATTGATTTCAATTTTGAATTCTTAACAATTACAGAAATATCTGATCCAGAATATCCATCTGTAAATTTTGCCAACTTTATTAATTCATTCTCTGAAATTGAATGTGAAAATTTGTTAAGATTTAATTCAAATATATCTTTTCTTTCAGTTTCATTTGGTAAAGGAATATAAATTCTTCTTTGAAATCTTCTAACAAATCCTGAATCAATCACCCAAGGAATATTTGTAGCTCCAACTACAACAACTCCTGGACAATCATCAATTCCTTGCATTTGAATGAGTAATTCTGATTTTATATTATTAACATGGTGCTTTGAATCCATTGTTCTATCACTACAAATTGAATCAATTTCATCAATGAAAATAATGGATGGACTATTCTCTTTAGCAATTTCAAACAAATTTCGTATGATTTTTTCACTTTCACCAAAGTATTTATCATTAATATCTGCAGATGTTATGTGGAAAAAATTTGATTTTGATTCAGTAGCCAATGCCTTTGCTAAGATTGTTTTACCAGTTCCAGGTAATCCATATAATAGAATTCCTTTGCTTCCATGAAGTCCATGATATAACTCTGGATATTTATAAGGTGATATAGCTGCTTCTATTAATGCTTCTTTTGCATCTTCAGAACCAATCTTTTTTATGTTAATTTTTGTTTTTCTTTTACAATGTCTGTCCAGTGAACTGAAACTTGTTCTCCAATTAATTTTGCTTTTTTAGGTGTAGATTTTGGAAACATTTTGTACATGAAATAAAGTGAACCCAATGTGGTTGTGACTGTAATCGTAGAACTGTATCGTTGACAAAATAATTCAATGGAATCCAAAAAGTTAGTAATGATATTTCCTTCATTTTGTATTTGTGATTCTTTGTAATCAGTGAGCAAATTTATACTTGTTTCTGTTTCAGGTTGACTGTAACTTAAACCCATCTTTTTTTGAATTTGTGTGGAAGATGATTGGTGTAGTTAGAGAACCAATGATTTGAAGAATAATCAAATTGAATTAAATTCAATCAATTTTCTACATTGCAGAAAAATATCCGATATTGGAGAATAACAAATCACTTTTTGTTAAAAATTCCACCAATCATTTTTCTGTACCTCAGGTGTTGTTAAATAACATTCCTACGCCGCTGATGTCCAACAATAATGAAAATATGTCAAAACTGAGAGTTGTAAAATTAAAAATATCACAAAGAATTTCAGATAGCAAATTAAACACGATATCAGAAGAGGATAAAATGGTAGAAGAAAATGATAACTTTTTTGACTTCTCTCCAACAAAAGAAGCAGTTTATATGACACCAGTAGAATCACCCACTGATTTAACAAAAAAAAGTTTCAAAGATCAATTCAGAGATTTCACTTCAAAACTTACAGAAAAAAAACAAAACAAAGAACATCAATTTATGTCAAAACCAACATCTCCAGTGAATGGAAAATCACCTGAATATAATTTTACAGCAATTTCATTGCCAAATTCACCACACCATTCAAGGTCCAATTCACCACATCGTCGTTCATCAAATTCACCACCAAGAGGAAAGTCTCCAAGAAGAAAAAAACTCCAAGGATCTAATGCACCTTCTGAAACATCTGAAACATCAAAAAAAAGAACTTCTTCAGAATTTGATCCAACAGAAGACTTAAGAGAATTTAAACCAACAAAAAAAAGATTATCATTACCAGAAATTTATCAAATCACTTGTAGCAATTGTAAATTATCTAATGAAACATGTTTAGAAGGATATAATTCAAATTGTAGAAGATGTGAAAATTTAGGTTTAGTTTGTAATAGAGAATCTCAAGATAAACGTAAATCAATGGGTTTTTATTCAACTATTTCATTGGATCATGAATTTGGTGATTTTGATATTGATTTATTAGAAAATATGGATCTTTTAGATTTAAATGAAGAAATAACAAGTCCATTCATTAATGAAGATGATTTTAATACATTTTTAACAACAAGAGAAACATCTTTATCATTTGATGAAAATACTAAAATATCACCACCTCAAAATCAAAATATAGGATCACCTGAACAAAATCAAAATCAACGAAATTCACAAAATCAACAAGAAAGACAAATATCACCTGAAACAAATGTAAATAATCGAAAAAAAAATAAATGGAATAAATTTGATGAATATTTATCAAATGAATTAAAATCGATAGCAAGTGCATTTAATTTAAAAAAGGGTAAAGATACAAAAGAAAAAAAAGAAATTTTAAGATTAGAAAATTTGATTGTCAAACAAAAACAACAAATTGCAGAATTAAAAGCAAAGAATATATCTAAAAGACAATTAATTTTACAAACAAAACCAACACAATCTGTATCAACTCCTTTCAGTACTGGTTTTGAAAAAAGTTCATTACCAATGATGTTTGTTTCACTTCAAGGTCAAATTTTAAGCATCAATAGAACATGCGCTGAAATGTTCAATTTTTCACCTGAAGAAATTTCAAAAAAAGTTATTTCATTATCAGATATTGTCCACTCAGAAGATTTTGATTCATTTTTACAAAAAGTAAAGAAATCACATAACAAAAATGAAAAAAAATTCAAAATTTCAATGAAATCAAGATTGGATACTACTTTTTTGTTCAGTTTTGAATTGATGTATAAAGAGAATTCAACCATTCCAATTGCTTGTTTTTCAATTGTTGCAAGTTAAAAAATAATGAAAATTTAAATCAAATCTTTTATGAGATATTTTGGATTTGGTTCTTCTTCTAACATTTCTAATAAGATTTCTTTTGGTGATTTAATTCCTCCATATTGTAAAAATTTTCTTCTTAATCTTTCACCTGCTTCTCTGTTTAATGGGTCATTGGCGAAATATTTATGCCAAATATGAGAACTAAAAACTTTAGAATAGGTATAACTATAATATCCAGCAGCATAGTTAGTTGAATGAATTGTCACATGGAAATCTGAATTAGTGAAAGCCAAACTGCTGTAATTGGTCAATACTTCATTAGATATTTTTGAAAAGGATTCGTAATTTTGAACACCATACATTTTCACATCAATGATAGATTTAATTATTTCTCTTTCAATTTTTAAACATGAAAATAAATTTTTTTCAACTTTGTAACGATTCAATAATTCTTCTGGTATGATTTCACCTGTTTGATGATGTTTCGCAAACTGTGACACAACTCTGTAGTCCAATGCAAAATGTTCCATAAATTGAGATGGTGTTTCAATGAAATCCAAAGTTGTTCTGGTGCCAGATGTATTTTGAAAATCCGTTCTTCCTAAAATAGTATGCAATGCATGTCCAAATTCATGAAACAAAGTCTCAACTTCTTGTAGATTTAAAAATGTAATTTTTCCCATTTTTGAATAAGAAATCAATAGAGCAGCAATTGGATTTTGATATTCACTTTCGGAAATTTTTTTACCAACGGCTATTGTTGAAGTTGCAGAAGCATCAATCTTTTTTTCTCTTGCAAATAAGTCAAGATATAAATGACCTAAATTTCCTTCAGTTTCATGATGAAATTCAATTTTTCTGACGTCTTCATGCCAGATTTCATTTGGATGGACTTCACATGGTTTCAAAGTGATACCAAAGAGTCTTTGACATATCAAATTTAATCCATTGAAACAATTTTCCAATGAAAAATAAGCGGCCAATGGTTTCACTTGTGTTAAATGTTTTGAAATTTTTCTTGATTTGGCATAAAAATTATCAGTTGTTAAATTTTTAGCTTCTTCTTTTGGTAAATTAGTTTCTAATAACTGTAATTCAAATTGAATTTTTTCTTGAATTAATGAATAAATTTCATTCAAAAAGTCTTCAACTTTTTCTGGTTTTTGTATCATTTGATCAGACAAAAACAAATGAGAGTATGATGGATATTCCAAAATGGATGCTAAATCATGTCTTAAATTAATCAATTCTTTCAATAGTTTTTCTGAATTTTCATATTCTGAGTCATTAATAGCATTAGTAAGATTCATTATGACTATATCAATATTTTGGTTGATTTGAATAACTTTCATCTTATTAGCTTCTGATAAATGTGAACCACCTTGTTTTTCCATATCTTGTTTGAAAAGTTTGACTAATCGTTTTTCCTGTTCACCTAATTGTTCAAATATTTTTTCGTGTTGAAGTATTTCACACATTTTTTGATGAATTCCTGTATTTGTATTTAATCCATGTAGTAAGCTTCCAAAATTTTGCATTGTTTCATTTGCAGCATTTATCCATTCATCCTTTGGATGTGAAACCGAACATAATGAACAAGGATCTAAAACTAAACACAATTCGTTGGATATATCATCAAGTGAAGAAATAATCTTCTTGGCATTTGAAACTGATTTTATTTCTGTTGATAATATCTCTGTTACATAATTTTGAATTTTATTTGTTGCTTCTTCAGCTTTTGTGTGAAAATCTTTTGGTTGATTTAAATTTTGTATTGAATAGAGTCCTGGAGATGGATCTGTTGATGATTTTAGTTTATTTTGTTCAAAAAAATTTGTAAAGTTGTGTCTTTTGTACCTAAAATTTTTGAACTGTTGTTTGATAAAAGTTTTGAGCATGAAAAAAAATGGACGAATAAAAACTGATGGTGCTTCATATTTAGGAATTTTCTGAGGAGTATTTAAACGTTTGAGGAGATGGAGATCTAAAAGTTAACGTAGTATAAAATACAAAAACAAGTTTTATATGTTAACTTTATTCTCTTTAACTCTGAATCTTTGATCTGCAGAAATTCAAGTCAATTGAAAATAAATTATTCAGTGATGTAAATTATATCTTCTGCTGAAGAGATTAATTCTTTGTATTCTTGTGTTGCCTAAAAAATATGGTAAAATTAAAAAAGACAAACTTGAAGTAGAACTTCCTGGACTGTTTTCTTTCCTTCTGAACAATAATTATTCATAGATATAACCCAGTCATCCAAAAATTCTTCTGAACTTATTTCAAATTTTCCTTCATCCTTTATTTTTAGAATGAATTCGAAATCAGTTTCAATGTTGAATTTAATTTCAGTTTTAGATGTTTCTATTATTTTGAAAAACAAATTCTCATCACTTTTTATGAAGTTTTCAGTTTCAGTTTCCGCTGACATCACAAAAGAAAAATAAAGAATCATGATTGGTGTAGGAAAAACGGTTTATTTTTGTTGACTCATCTATCAGAAATTTGAAAAATTGGTAAAAAATGATAACAGAACACACAAATTTCCTAAAACAACTATAAAAATACCGATACTTCTGTTGTCCAATCAAACTGCTTTAATGACTGAAGAAAAGTTTGATAAAACAAAGTTTATGGTACACTTTGATTCGGTGTATACCAACAAAAGAATGTCAAGTGCATTCAAAAAGTTTCTTGTGACAGAACACAGTTCAGAATCTATTGACTTTTTGACAGCTGTCAAAAACTTAGAAACCGTCAAAGAAGAAAAACAAAAAGTAAAAAAATGCTCAGAAATCATGGAAACTTTCATTTTTCTTGGTGGAAAACAAGAATTAAACATTTCAGGAGAACTCAGAGGAAAAGCTCTAAAAAATTATGAAGCACAAAAGGACGAAGGCGATAAATGGGTTTTGGAAATCACACCAGAACAATTATTTTCAGAATGCTTTAAAGTAGTATCAGGTGTTTTAAAACATGATTCATTCAAAAGATTTGTCAGAACAGCTGAATGCGAAAAAATAATGACTCAATTTAAACATGATAGCTCAGTTGTCTCTCCAGCCATTACTTATGATTACTCTTATCAAAATGAATACTTCACACATCCATTTATTGATGACAAAGATTTTGATTTTTTTAAACATCTTCATGAAGATAACTACAATTGGAAGGTAAAAATCTTTTTTTTTTCTAAAATGAATATGTCTAGTTAGTTGGTTCAAAAGTCAAGGAACAAGTAAATGCATTTATTTCCAACACCAATTATTTACCCGAAGCTAAAATTTCCAATCATGTTCATGTTATCAAAATTGAAACTATTGTTGATTGCACATTCGATCAAACCCTTTTGAGTTATTTTTCAAATGAAATGATGATGAAACAAGATCCAAATTGTGGTAGAATTCAAAATTTGGATTATTATGAATATGATGATTTGGTCAAATTATACAATAAAAATAAAAAAGGAGAAGAAATTAGAAAATACAAAAGAGATTTGAATGTCTGTGCATTGGATTTTTCAATGCCTTTTCCATTTGATCCAAGATTTTCAAAACGTGCTGATTCTTGTACTTATGATGCAGATACACAAACATTCATGTTGGTTGGTAAAAATTTTAGTGAAGATGGCGAATTTTGTAAACCTGTGTATGTTGATATGGTTAAAAAACAAGGTGGTAAACCAAAATCAATGAAGGCTTATAAATTCTTTATGTTTTCATCAACAATTTATCAAAAAATTGATGAACGAAAAATTCTTTACAAAGATATTTCATTTGTTGATTTTGGAGGTTGGGGTTCTTCTAAAATTATGGTTTCAGCAGTAGTTAAAGATCGAAAAGATAAATTAAAAAGTACAATGGCAATGTGGGCTCATAAAGTTCCTGAAAATGATAAAATTCAAGACTACGTTCAACAACTCACAAGAAAGGAAGATGGAAAAGTTGCTGATGGATTTGGGATGTTATTGGGTAATATGGATTTTGGAACAAAAGTTTAAATAAATCTTTGTAAATTAAATTTTAATTGTTGCTAATGGAACAGTTTCTCCTTGCTTTGTGATTCTACTAATAACCATTTCACATGTTTCATTTTCTCTTCCAAAATTTCTCCAAACTTTACAAAAAATGATAGTTGCCCCAGTCAAGGATTGCTGATAATTTGAATAATAATTAGCTGTAACTTGAAATTCACCTGAATATGCATCTTTAATGAAATATTCATTTGGACCTAAACCTTCCATAATATCTCGAGATAAGAAACCACCTCCTTGAGTTGTTTTAGTTCCATAATAACATTTTGATCCATCAGGTTCTGTGACCCATAAATCAATACATGTATCATCAGAGTCCCAACCAAAAACAACACGAATATCACAACTTATTGGTTATTAAAATTCTTTGCTTACTCTAATAATTGAGTTAATTCATCATCTAATGGAATTTTGATTTTCTTTCTTGATGAATCTTTTGATTCAAGTTGTTTCACTTTAGAGATAATATGATTCAATTCCATATGAGCAACAGCTTCCATTCCACTGAATCTTTGATCCCATTTGCCAATAAGCACTTTGTAAAGTAATTGAACCGCTTTTTCATATTTTTCTTGTTTGTAATAAATTAAAGCTAAATCTCTATAAGGTTGAGGGTATTCAGGTCTTAGTTCTAAGATTTTTTCATAACAGTAAGTAGCCAATGAAATTTCATTTTCAGATTCCATTTTATAAGCCAATGCTCTAAACAATTGAACATTTTCAAGCTCCAATTCAACAACACAACTGATTATTCTTATACCTAATTCCTTTTCTTTCTTTGAGAAAAAGAATTCTGCGCAATCTAAATAGAAAGCAGGTGAATCTTTGAATTCTTTTCTTTGATTAATATACTCAACATACATTTCTTTAACAGTTGATTTTTCTTTTATTTTTGATAAATAAGGTGTATTTGGATCCCTTTTTGTTGTTAAAAATAATTTTAGTTTACCAAGCTTTGACAGAAATACTTGGTCCATTGTCGACAGTAGATGACGAATTTTCACTTGTTTTTGAGTCCATCAAACCATCCTGTTTCATACTGGATGATGCCTTAGAATTGTTTACTTTCTTTGATTTCTTTGAAAAACTTGAGGCCATCTTAGTAAGTGGTTCTGATTTTACATCTAAATCCTGGAGCATTTCAGACTGTTCAGACAATTCTTCATTAATGCTCATGGATAAATTTTTGACTGACTCTAATTTCGAACTCAAAGAATCTAATGATGTATTTTGAGATGCTACAAGATTATTCATATCTGAAAACAATGATTCAGTTGATGCTGAAGGTGGAGGTGGAGCTGACAAATTTGATTGAAGAAGAGAGTCACTTGTCCCAAATCCGCTTGGTTGAGATGAAACAGTTGAATTTACTCTTTTTGGTTGATGTGTTTGATTGTACCACGCTTTTCTATTGGTGTAATATCCTTTGATAGTTTGTAACTTGGAAGTAATTTCTTTTTGCTTTGATGAATTTTCCAAGTTGATTCTACTCATATATTCCTCATACATTTGTTTTCTTGATTTAGCAGGAACAATTTTATGTTCCAAATGTTGTTCGAGTGTTTCCAACACCATTAAAGATGTATTTGAAGTAACAATGGAAAATTCTTTTCCAAGACTTAATATTTCATCTTTGTTTTCAGTTGAAAATATTTCTAATTCAGAAATTTTGTTTTCTGCCCATCTAAATTGAACATGAGATGTTGATTCACATTTCAACTCTGATTTAGAAATTTTATATTTTCTTGATTCTGTAACAGTTGAACCATAACCAAAATTACAAGTTATTTCAGTTTCATCTTTTAATAATTTTCCAGTAAAAAGAATTCTTCCATGATTTGAACTGATCGCTGTGAATTTGCAAGGAAACATATCATCAATTGCTTCCATATCATAATCACAATCTAAAAACCCAAATATTTCACTTCCAACTTGATCAACTGCATTTTTGATAAGGTTTACTTTTAAATTGTTATAAATCCCACCTGATTTTTCACAGATGTAACTTAAGAGTTTATGATTTGAACTTAATTCGGAACCAAATCCATAAATAGGAGCTTTATATTGTTTATCAGGAATATCTTTTCCTAAATTACCAATACCATCTGAAAATAAAAGGTAGAAATCTATGGATGATGATTCTTTTGATTTTACAGGTATTGAACCTAAATTAGTACCTCCATCATAGAAAATATCATTTTTTAAATAATTGACAGTCTGTTCAATATCTTTGTCATTTTTGACTTCAAATTGTTTTTCGAATTCACATTTATGTCTCATGGTGAGAATTTCAACATTGAATGTTGCTTCATTTGATTCTTGGAATTTGGAAAGGACTTTTTGAACGACTTCGAAATCATTTGATAAATTTTGCTTTGATCTTGAGAAAGAAGAGTCCCAAATGATACCTATTTTTTGTATTTTTTTGGCTTCTTTTTTTTCTTGTTTTTCTTTAATGAAGTCACAAATACAAAAATAAGTTTCTTGTGGATTTTGTTTCCCTTTTTCAACAATTGTGCATTTTTCATAGACATCAGGAATAATAATCATCATTTCGTTTTGAAAGTCGGATTCTTTCTTAATAGATGCTCTGTATTTAAAGTTTTTTTCATCCAATGAAAAATTTAAATTTGTTTTTGTATCAGAAAATGGTCTTTCCTTTGAGTTATTGACATCAACGTCCATTTGAAAGTCTTTCAAGGAATTTGGAATATCAATAGGTAAGGTATAAATTCCATGAAATTTTTTTTTATCATCTACGTGAACTGTTAAATCACTTGTGAATTCAATTTTAACTTGACGAGAATTATGGGCTTCAATTGGATAAACTCTTGTTTTGAAATTATTTCCTTGTACTTTTTCAATTAAACCTTTTGAATTTTGAAATTAAATATCAACAAAAACGATACCTGGATCAACTCCTTTTCTAACTTCTTTTTCAAAGGCAATTCTTGCTTTTTGTTTTTCAACACAAACTCCATCAACGATTTCTCCGTCAATATCAAGACCCTTTTTTATGTTTTAGCTTTTTTTTTTGTTACAAATCCGGAAACAACAGCTCCATCAGGTAAAGGAAAAACTAATTCACCTGATAATTTTTGGTTTGAATCATTGAAGAAAGTCATGAGAAAAGTGGTTTTTGCAAATATTCCATTGATGCTGACGTCAATATGTAATTTTGTCAAAGTTAATTCTGTACTTGCTTTGTCCACAAAAGCATTCATGGAAGGTCTTCCTTTTGATGCTATTAAGTCTTCCCATGATTTTCTGTCATGCCAGAAACCGCTCCAGTAATTATTTAATTGTCCACTTGTTTGATTGCTTCCTGTGACTTCACGTTGAGATTTTGTTTGATCCATTTTTAGAAAAAATAGACCAATCAAACAGGTTTTTTAAAAGAAAAGGACTTTTGATTTGATACAATCTTATTGTGTTTTAATACTTTTTATTATATTGATTCATTCTAATTCAACTTTGGAAAAGACCAATTTTTATCAAAATGAAAGTTATTTTTTTGTTTATCTTTAAATTTGTACTAGAAAAAGATGCTTGTTATTTCCTTGTATTCAATTAGTTTCCATTTTGATTGGTGGAAATTGTTTGGAATGTTTAAGTTGAGCTTGGTGCTGTTGTTATCAATATTTATTCAATTCATTCAAACAGCTGAGTTTAAATCAGAAAAATTAATCAATTGCCATCTCACAAAAGAATGTTCAGAAAATGAATTTTGCACAGCAGATCCAGAAAAAAGAATTCATGGAAATTGTGAAAAAAAATTTAAAAAATTTTGTCTTCTCAATGAAGATTGTAATAATATTGAGTTTTGTAATTTAACCAATTGTAAAAATAAAAATAAAAAATAATACAAAAATAGTCAATTATGGAAAATGTGAAAAATTGAAACTATCAAAACACAAAAAGAATTTTCAAACTGATATAAATATACCTGTATTAACAAAAGAAGAATTTGAAAATCGTCCAATTCTTCAAAAAGACGAAGAAAACAACAATGAAACTATTTGCGGAAATGAACTAATATCGACAAACCAAAAAAGAAAGGAAGATATTTCACAACGTTGTTGGAATTATGGTTCATGTGATGATCCAAAAATAAGGAATAATTACACCACACGATTTAATAAATACATTAAACTTCAATGGATTCATTTTGTCTGTGATGATTGGCATAAAGAGGCAATAGATAGAATTTCAGAAGCAACATATTTGATCAATATACATTATTTATATGTTGGTCTTCAATTTAATTCATCTTTATCGTTATATCCATGCACAGGAAGCGACGGAAAACAAAATTATACAACTATTTCTGTTGGACAAGCAGTTGGAGCAGTTCCAAGAGAAAAAGGTTTAGATTGGAAAAAAGAAGGATCAATTATGATTGTAGTTGGAAAACCTGTTCAAGAAAATTTTAATGGATTCTTCTATCCACCTCCAAGTGGATATGGTTTTTTAAATCAACGAACTATCAGAAAAGGTTATCAAACTTTATCACATGAAATTGGACATGCATTAGGTTTAGAACATATCTTTAAGGGAGTCAGTGAAACATTTGGTTGTGATGGTTGTCGTGAAATTTATGCATCAGATGATACAGGTGATTTTTGTGGTGATACACCACCGATTCCCAGAAATTTTCAATGTTCTTCTCCATTGTATTCAAGTGATCCTTGTAATTCAGCTCGTTGGTATTGGAGTCCAAATCCTTATTATAATGTAACTTTCAAACTATTTTGTAATTTTTTTTCAAAAGTTAATGTCTTATGGTCAATGTAGAGAATCATTTTCTCATTGCCAGGAAAAAAGAATGCGTTGTTGTAATTTATTTTTTATCTCATTTTTTGTTAGATTTTCAATCAGAAATGATTCATTGGTTGAATACATCTTCCTATGAGGAGAAAGTGAACTCCAGCAGCAAAATAATCATGAACATCAACGTGTTGGGATTGATATTACTTTTTCTTCTTGTGTGAACATTGCCAAAAAAATGACAATTACCAAAATAATTAGTGACAAATAAATACTATTATTTCATCAAAATAGCGAAATACAAAGTTCTTGTCTTGTATTTGTTGAAAAAATTGATATCATTGGATCAAAAATCTAATCCACAATTTCTTGAAGATAAATGTTTATTGAAATAAATCCTAGGTTGGTTCCTTTTGACGAAATCGACTTTGAAATGTGATACATTGAAGAACATAACATGCAACAATTGAATAAAGAATCAAGGATCAATAGTAGACATAATATTCTATTCATGATCATTATGGGCATATGGATTCTTTTTGGGTGTTCAATTTCCGATCAGGGTTGTATTAAGCAGCAAGGAAGTTCATGGCAGATAAACACCTCGGAAATTAAAATTTCCTCCCGGTTTCCTCTAGCGAGGCCTCTGCCATGTACCTTGCTGCTCGGGAATGAAACAAAAAAATAATTGTATTTTTGAAATCCGCACGGTTACCATTTGGAAAGTTGCATCCACTCGAATAGTTTGATATCCGCGTCATGTGGGGTGGTGGAGTTGCAGTCAGTCGGATATTCTCAGAAATTATGCTCCGGTTTTTTTTCGGTGAACATTTTCTCAATTAAATCTCTTTCTATTTTTTTAAACTTTTTTTTCAATTTTTGTGGACAATATTTTATGGATGTTTTTAAATTGGTTTTTTTTGAGATAGAAAATAGGTTTTATTGTTTATCGTTTTTGAGCACTTTCATATTCTTATTTCCATACAATAGGACTTGTATTTCATCAGTTTTAAAGCTCAAATATTCTATTTCGTTGGAAAAGGTTATATTTAACTTGTCACTTCTGATATATTTGCCAATGTATTGCTCTTTTTTTCATATCCATTAATATACTTTCCATTCTTCTCTGTGATTGAGTTCTGCTTTATATGATGAAAATCTTCCCAAAATGAGATATGAGGATAAAATTTGAGCCTATCATCAACTCAAACATGCCATGAAAAATATTAAATCTGAAAAAAATAATTTTGTAAAAAACGGAACACTTTTTATGTAACTTAAGCTTGTTCATTTTGTTATTTTTATTCAACATATTGATTAATTGTTCAATTTGTTCATTTTGTTTATCAATGTTAATTTTATGTTCTGATGCTGTTTTTTTCATTTGTTCTTGTAGTTGGGAAGGTGTTAGCTCAACTCCCGAGCCAAAAAAACAACTAGATTTTGTAATTCTTTTGCTAAATTCAACACCTGCTGCAACTAAAGGAACTAAAACAGCTGTAACTGCCATATTGACAACTTGTGAAATGATTGTTACTGTATTCGAGTCGACCATCTATATACTTATTCGATATTAAAATAATCTTGCATCATATAAATTACATGCACCAGCTCCTGATGTTCTTGTCCAGTAAACAACAATCAGATTTTTTGAACCTGATACATTGGTAAATGACGAAGTAGAGGCATAAGTTAAAGTTCCATCACCTGCAACAGCAATTGAAAATATTTGGCTTGAGTCTGAAACATTTCTACCTTCCAAGTGTCCAATTGTTCCAGTTTCAATGTTAACAAAGATCACAGCTAAATTAAATGCTGTATCACCAAAACCATAATAAATTGATTTTGTACCAGTTGCTGCATTTTCACTTGCTTGAGAACCAAATGACCATTTAGGTGCAGAAGTTGCAATATCGCACAAATCACCAATTGTTCCACTTGAATCTTGTCATATATGAACTCTAGCACCAGTAGTTTCACCACCAAGTGAATGAATATCTCTTCCCAAACTCATATTTTCTTTTGTATGTGGAAAATTAAATAAATTCCGTAAGTTGTTATTCATGAAAAATCGATGCGTGTAAAGCAAATTCATAAATTCAGTTGGAAATACAATATCAATGATCGCTGTGTTTCTATCAAATACAAAATATGGAACCTTAGCATCGTTCACATTTGTATTCAAACATGCTTCTAAAACTGCTCTGTTCAAGATTTGTAAAAATTGGTCGATTGTCCAAATTCTTAAATCGCTTGGATCTGCATCATTAAAACTTTCATGTTGTAAATAAGATTGATAAACATTACCATCAATATCTTGAACAGTTACAGAATAATATTGGTTGTTTGGTGTTCTGTATGTTTGATTTAATTCATATGATGAATATTCAGTTGATGGAAAAAACATGATTGGGGTATCACTTGTATCAACTTCAAATCTTGCATCAGAAAGTTTGTAATCGCTGGCTTTTTTAATAATTGGAATTCCACGATTGTCGTTGTATCTGAATGGTTTTGGCACTCCTCCTTGTTAACCGCAATATTTTCATAATAATCTTTGTCAAGCAAGTAAAGTACATTGCCTCTCACCCCATTCCTAAAGGAATTCTCGCTTCGCTAATTCGGTTCTATGTACTTTACTTGCTAGTGGAGAGAGTTGAGGATTTTGGGATTTTTTGAAATTATAAATTAGTGCTGTGTAGATTTTATCAGGATATTTTGCAAATCACTTGAGATTTTTGTTTTTTCAAATTTTTATTTTTTCAAGGTTTTTGTTAACCTTCCAATTTTGTTTATAATTTTTTTATTTGTTTATTTTTATTTTTTGAAGAAATATTTTTGATATTTAGAAGGTTAACTAAACCTTGAATTATATTTTAGTGTTTATTTGCCAGTATTGAAATTGATTGGTTTTTAAGTTAATTTGATTGGTTGTTTGTTGTAAATTTGACCAATCACAATTTACAAATGACTGAAGGGAAAACACAAGGCCTTAATATTTTGAATACTGCAATTGAATTTTTTCACATCCTTAAATCAGAAAGAGTTCACAAAATTGCTACCATTAGTGGATTAATCGGGATTGGAGCAACTGCTGTCTATAATCTTCTTGACAGTAGCAATCCTGACAATGAAGAGTATTTAAAAACAAGAAAAGGAGCTCAAACTGAAAAGATTCAAAACTGGTGCTATCAATTTTTTGTTGGAGGATCTTTGTTCTGGACTATTGACATCTATCTAATGGCATTTTTTCCAAGCAAATTTTCTGATGATTCAACAAAAGTGTATGAACATATTTTACCAGATCTTTTCAATTGGTTTGGATCAAGTTATTATTTTGGAAATGCATCATATTATGCAAAAGAAATCATTACAAAAACTGCAGGAAAAATCACTGAAGGTCTTTTAAACTCAACTTATGCTAAAAATAATGGTAATTTAGATGATTTTATCAACGATATTAAAGATGTGTTGAATAAGCCAGTTTCCAATTAAAATATAATAAACTTGTTATTGATTTTTATTTTAGTTGAGTAGTTTCTATTGAGGTGGGAAATTAATAAATTTTTGATACTTTTGTTATATTCAAGGTTTTTGTTAACCTTCCAATTTTGTTTATAATTTTTTTATTGGAAGATTTTTATTTTTAGAAGAAATGTTTTTGAAATTTAGAAGGTTAATTAAAAACCTTGAATTATATTTGTTTTACTTGAGTAACTTAGAAACTTTTGTAAAATCATATCAACTAATGGTATGTATTGAATAGAAATCTTCAGGGTCAATTATTTGTTTGAATTCTTCCATTGCTTCATCATCCAATTCTTTATCAAAAGGATAGGCTTTATGTCTTGCTCTTAAAATTGCTGTTAATAATTCTTTTAAAGGTCCATAATTATACCCCCACCCATCTTTCCATCCATATTCCAATTCACTTTCATTTATTACTTTTAATATTAATTTGCATCTTCTCACAATATCACTTTCTTCTTCAATTTCTTCTTCAGTAAATTTATTATTTTCCATTCTATATTATTACTATATATTTTATTTTTTATATATTATTTATATTTAAAAAATTAATTGTTTTTATGTCCAAACTTCACATCCTTCAATATATGCATCTTCAAATATCATCAATATCAAGCCTATATTCATCTGAAACATTGTATCCATATTTCATTTTTTCCTTTAAATTTTCAAATCTGGATTTCATTACATCAACATATTTATTTTTTTCTATTTTCAAAGTATCTTGATAAAAACAGTATTCATAACCTGGATTATCACCATAATAAACTGTATAAATATCGTGACCAAAAATAGAACGCTTATATATATTATAATTTCCCAAATCTTTAAAATTACCATTATATCCTATTAAATTCAAAATTTCATTAACCATTTTTCTATCATAAATTCTTACATATCCTTCAGCTCCCATCACTATATTATTACTATATATTTTAATTTTTTATATATTTTTTATATTTAAAAAATTAATTTTACAAAAAATCAACAATTAAAGGTTCTTCATCTTCTTTTTCAACTTTTTTGGTTTTCTTTTTACTTTCTTTTTGGATGTCTTCAATAATTTTTGGTTTAATTTTTAATTGATTATATTTCTTTTCAAGTTCTTGATATTTTTTTAATAAATCATCATATTTGGTTTTATAATCTGGTTTATCTTCATTTTCACTTTCTGTATCCGATTCATTGCTGTCACTGAATTTTACACCAAGATAACAACCTTTCAATTTTTTGTATCTGAATGTTCCCTCATATCTGATACCTTTATCTTTTAAACTATTAATTAATTGCATACATGTAATCAAAGATTTTGGATTTGTTAATTTAAAATTTTGTATCATTTCATCCCTTCCAATTCTATCTTTTTCGTCTTCTGTAATTATTAAATTCACATCAATATAATCTTGAATTGTATCATTTGAACTTGTAATACATTCTTTTGTATCTTTAAAATTTTGTGTGGCTTCATATCTTATTCCTTTATAATATTTCTTTGCATAATTTGCAATATATTTCACAAACGCATTTGACATTTCAATGTCTCTCATTTTTTCTTCTAAATATTTGTCTTTCAAATAAATATTATTTTCTTTGTCAATTTTATTTTCTTCATCAACAAACTCCGACATATGGGTGTGTGATTTAATACGACGAACAACTCCAGAATCTATTTTAATGCTTGGAAATGTATTTGCTGTAATCATAATCAAAGCATTCATTTGGATTTCTGTTACACCATCTTGAAATAATCTTGTGGTTTGTGCTGTTCCTTCACATACAGATTTAAATAATGAATCATCCATTTTTTTATCTGCTAATTCATTCACCCAAATTAATCTTGCATGTGGTTTTTCCAATAAAGTATTCAGTATTTTGTCAGCTTTTTGATTTCCCATGACAAAAGTATCAGATTTTAATTCCACAAAATACATTCCAATTGAACTTTTTAACATTTTCATTACTGTTGATTTTCCTGATGAACCTTTACCCAAAAGAAACAATATTGATTGATCCATTGTTGCAATTCCACATAATGCTGTTGCTATTGTCATCATTAAATAATTTTTATCGTCTTTATTTGGGTAAATCATACTTATCAATTCTTTTACTTTTTCCATTGATTTTTTCTTTGGTTTTTCATAATTTCTGTGAATACAGTCTGTAATTCTGCAATATTCTTCTCTTTCTTTAAATTCTCCATTTTTTAAATCAAAATATCCGTTCAAAAAGTGAATTTCATTTATATGTTGTTTATCAAAATTCTTTGTATTTGTTAATTCAACTTTTAATTGAGGAAAATATTTTAAAATACTCCCATTTTGAAAAATTGCTTCAAATCCTTTTTTATAAGTTTCCAAATTGTCTTTAGAAACTTGTTCTAAATTTTCATAAGATTCTTTTATCAATAAAGAAACAATATAAATTACTCCGTTATTGCATTGTTCCTTGTCTTTGTAAGTTTGCTTTTTATACAATTTTAATTCTCTGTCATATAAATAAAATTCGTTTCCTTGAATTATTAATGTTTTGTTCAATTTTGAAGATATTATTTTGGCTTTATTAATTGCTATTTTTTCTGTAATGACTTTTTTTAATTCTTCATAACTTAATAAATCTTTTTTAACAAATTTAATATCTTTTGATAACATTTTCTATATATTAATATTGAGATATTTTTTTAAGTTGTTTAAATTTAAAAATTCTATATATTTTAATTTTTTTTTCGGGTTCGTATTGGAGTTGCCCCAATATATTTTTGACCATCGTTAATTTCAACTTTTGGTGTTTCTACCTTTCTTAATTGATTTTTTGTGTAATTTGCTGGAATTCCTTTTAATTGATATAACGGAGGTTGATTTGGTGCTAATATTATATTTTCAATTTCGTGGAGTTCTTCACTCCACCTAATATCTGTTTTTCTAAATTTTGAATCCAGTTTTTTTCCAGTTGCTGGGTTTATTGGGTAATCTAAAGCTACTCTCACCATATCACCAGTTTCTAATAATTTACATGCATCTCTTTGACATTTTGCTGGTTTTGTTTCTGGTTTTCTTGGTTTCTTTTCATCAATTTGTTTGTTGTATTCTTCAATAATTAGAGGTAAATTTGCTGTCCATTTTCTATTGGTTTGTTTAGTTTTTAATTCTTCAATAGCCTGCAACTCAAATATAATTTTACCGAGAATACCATTAAAAGATTCCACAACAACTTGTGTTCTATGACGATTTGGCAAAGCTCTACGGATTCCAATTTTATTATCTTTTGCAAATTTGTTAAATGCACCTTTAAATTCTGACCCACTATCAACTTGCAAAAAGTGTTTCGGAATATTTAAATAATTTCTTTGGTATATCTTTTTTAATGCTTCCACTATTTTTTCTGGCGTTTTTGTAGAGATTGGTTCGGCGTCAGCATGCCTTGAAAATACAATTACAGTTAATGCATACTTCTGCTTGTTGTCGTGCGGTAAAAATAATAAATCCAACTGATGTATTGAATCTCTTTCAATTGCTGTATGGTGCGGTGTATTTATTGGCTTATCTTTTTTTACTCCCTTCATCAAATCTTGAACATGTTTGGACTCTTTCTCATTTATATTTAATCTTTTTTTAATATTTTTTGAAAGTAATTCGCTCATATTATATTATCTATATAATATGAATATATTTAGTTAATTTTTATTGATTTACAAATTGTTGATGTTTTTTCGTCTTTTCATGTCTTGCTTTATGGTTAATAGTAGTAATTGAACCACATTGACAAATATATTTTTGTGGTACATGTTTTTTTATTTTATCTTTATTTTCTTCATAATACTGTCGAAATTTATTTTTATTTTCTTCATAATGATATTTTTGATATCGTTTTATTTTCTCTTTATTTTCTTCTCGATATTGCTTGTGACGTTGATTTATTTTCTCTTTGTTTTCTTTTTTTATATTCTTTTTGTTGTTCTTTTATTTTGTCTTTATTATCTTGATAATATTGTTTTATTTTATCTTTCTTATCATTGCGGTATTCTTTAGATGTGCGACCTTCAATGCGCTTATTTACACAATCTATTTTTTCAATCCATTTACGTTCATATTGATTTAATTGATCTTTATTTATGCATTGTGGAACACTTTCAAGTAAAATTATTGAATAATTATTATTTTCAAGAACTTTAAAACTTGTTACATAATGATCTTTTCCGTTTTTGAAACATTTAAAATTAGATACATGTTTTGATAATCTTTGACATAATTTAGGTTTGCATGTTGCACCCACATAAATTAATCTAGTTGTATTACAAACTATTTTATAAATTTTTGCTAATGAATAATCAACCATTGTTCTTTTTTGTTCTTTTTATTATATTATTATTTTAAATCTTTAAGTATTTTTATTTTTTATATTTGTAAAATACTCGTATAAATTTTTTTTGAGCATCATAAATTTAACCAATCAATTTTATTATTTTTCCAAGCAATTAAAAATTCAAGATCATGACTTCAATGATGAGCAAAAATTCTTCAGATAAAAAAATAGTTGAACCTGATATTTTGGAAGAAAAAGATGACCAAATGGAGACAGAAGAAACAGAGGAAGAGCTTAAAACAAAACTTTTGAACGAAATAGACGAAGAAGATAAAAAAAAATTTGAAAACTTAAAAGCAACAGATATTTTGGACTTAAAAAAGGAGGATTTAGAAAAGTATTTTGGATTTAAAGGAATAGCTTACTTCAACCGTATTTCTAAACTTAAGGTAAAGGACTTTTTGATTAAAAAATAGGAACAAGAAGAAGAAAATCGTGGACAAAAGAAAAAAAGAAGAATTTGAATTTGAAGAAGAAAGGAAAAGAATTTTTAAATGGAATAACCATATTGATAAAAATATTTGGGAAGAAGACAAAGATAAAACTGATTATGCAAATGAATTATTAAATCAAAAAGAAATTAATTTGTCTGGTGGTGTAAAAAAAATTGAAATGGAAACTTGGCTTCAAGATAATGAAGAAAAGTCTCCTTCAATTTTTATTCGTAAATCTCAAATAGAACTTTGGAATGAAGTTTTAAAATATTTGGAAAGTCAAAAAAAAACTCATGGCATTATAACTGGAAATCCTGGAATTGGAAAAAGTCGTTCTTTGGCTTATTTTTTAAGATTATTATTAAAACAAAAAAAAACAGTTGTTTATGAAACTAAAAAAGACAAAAATGCACATATTTTCTTTGCACA